>JAWQEG010008234.1:0-15000 GCA_033782935.1 Petrolisthes cinctipes | reverse complement strand
GAATTTGGTGCTGGTTCCCATTATAAAGTCTCTTCCTTTCCACACGAGAGGCAAAAACACTCAGCAGGCACGGGCAGATGAGTGATAACATTCTCTCTCCTTTTACCAGTGTTCCCAGATCAAACAGTCCTTGGCATCCATTGGTTGGCCACTTAATTATGCCCACAACCCGTCCACAAAATTGGTAACAGTGTCTGCCCTCCCACAAAATTGGTAACAGTGTCTTTCCACCCACAAAATTGGTAAGTGTCAAATTGGTAACAGTGTCTGCCCACCCACAAAATTGGTAACAGTGTCTACCCACCCACAAAATTGGTAACAGTGTCTGCCCTCCCACAAAATTGGTAACAGTGTCTTTCCACCCACAAAATTGGTAACAGTGTCAAATTGGTAACAGTGTCTGCCCACCCACAAAATTGGTAACAGTGTCTGCCCACCCACAAAATTGGTGACAGTGTCTGCCCACCCACAAAATTGGTAACAGTGTCTGCCCACCCACAAAATTGGTAACAGTGTCTACCCACCCACAAAATTGGTAACAGTGTCTGCCCACCCACAAAATTGGTAACAGTGTCAAATTGGTGCCAGTGTCTTTCAACCCACAAAATTGGTAACAGTGTCTGCCCACCCACAAAATTGGTAACAGTGTCTGCCCGCCGCCGTCATTTGCCTCTCGTGTGGAAAGGGTCTTTATAATAAATCTAAGGGGAAAGTTTTGTGTTGGTAACTCTGGAGCAATTGAATCCTCCAAACTATTCCAAGCAACAACAGAACACCATTATTTTTGCTCTTCTGGTCCTGTTTCCTGTCATACTTTGGAGTAATCGATGAGCTCCAATGAAACAAAAGCGAATTACCCCCTTAACCCAAAATGTAGCTGAGGTAACCAATGATGAAACCCACGATGAGCAAAAAGTTGAATATTTTAGCCAGTGACTCGAGCTGCGATACGGTCATGTTTGGTGACCATCTACACCTTCCCCTAAGACTCATCAGGCCAAAGACATCACGGTAATCGATAGGGTCATGGAACGCCTTCACTTTGCTCTGTGAGTTGGTGGCCATCTCAGTGACGAAGCGGTTGTCGATGAGAACATGAAAGATGATGACGAGGAAAGTAATGCCCACACAGAAGAGTAGCCAAATGTCCACCATCTTAAAGTAGGAAGTCTTGGGTAGTGAGGAGGAGGCCTGAGGAGAAGAAACACACATTTGTTTATGAAGTTTAACGAGAACTAAACCAATTAGACCTTCTGCAGTTTCCAAATTTCTTATGTTCTAACCTGTGACTTTGCTTGTGGGTCTCACATTATTGCCTTTGTGTCAAATAGTCTCCCTGGGCCTGATGTTAGTTCTCTGTGTAATATTACTAAAAGTTCTTCATTGTAATAGTAATGATTTCCCTGTGAGTCAAATACCTGAGCAAAGAGTGTAGCGAGGACGAGGAGAGACGTGAGGGCCACCATGACCCTCACGTCGAAGATAGAGGTCCTGAAGAAGAAGGTGAGGTAACTGATGATGGTGAGAATGAGGGACGGGATGTAGATGGTGAGGATAGAGTTACCAAAGAGACGAGTCATGGGTACCCTGATTCTAGCTTCCCCAGGCTGGTAGTCCTTCTCCAGGAACACTTGTAGGGTCCCTATCTGAGGTGAGATTATATGGTAGATAGGAGAGACGATTGTTATTGTACGAGAGGGGTTTATTGATATAAGGGATAGGATTAACATGTATCTTTGAGTTGGTTGGTTCTATTTTGTCCATTTCCTTATTTTGTCAATCCTTGTGTAAATGAAATGTATCTATTTAACATGATACTCACACCAGACATCCACATAATACAACTTTCATCCTCACAGCCACACATGATATCAAACTCTGATACCCACAAGTTATAAATCTTTTTCATCCATACAACCACACACTTTATAACCAAACCCAGACACTCACAAAACCACTAAAGACACCTTCACCACGAACCTTATACTCGTTAAGGACAGTGCCACCAAGATAGACGACAGAGGAGTTGGGATGGACATCTAGAAAGGACACCTGGCCGGAGACGATCTGAAGGTGGACGTCGCAGTGCTGGTTGTCGAATGGGTAGAGGGTGAGGTCGAAGCGGCAAGCATATTCGGTGCTGTACTTACGACTCACAGACAGTGGGTTCTCCTCTCCCGAGTATATGTCCACTGGAGAGGATGTATGAATGGATAGAATTATTAATGTGTGAATGAATTATGGTGGGAGAATGATATAAAGATTGATAGGCAAGGGAAAATAACATGATTGAATCTGCCACTTCTCTTTAAACTTTCAGGCCTTGGTCAGAATTCTTTCATCCTCAGTCATCATCCCCTTTATAATCTAATCTTTACACATAACCCTTCATGTAATACTCACCTTCTGCAGCAGCTCCTTCATCCCTACCCAGTGGAGGAACAAGTCTCCTGACCAATGTGGTGGCATCGTCTGCAAGGAGGGAAGAGTCTATTGTGTCTGTGTTGAGAAGCTTGACCAAAGGTGACCACAACTTCCTCATGGTGTCCAGACGGGGACTGTTGAGGCTGTCGTTAGTCTTGAGGTTGAAGTAGTTGAGTCTGTTGTCAAACCAACTCATCTCGATCTCATAGGAAAGTTTCATGGTCATCTTGACCGTCTGAACGTCGATGGATTTGATGATGAACTTAATGATGACTGGGAGCTTTGAGTCTTCCTTCCCGGGTACTCGAGGTGGAAGGTGTTGGTGGTAGTCACTGGGAAAGGAGATGAGCTCACATTCCATTTCATCACTACGGTCACGACAGTCATACTTGAGGTCACAGCGGTAATGGTGTGGAATACAGGTACCATCATCACAGGTGTATTGGTGACGCTGACAAGTTGTAAGGAGCATCTCTCTTCTCCCTCCACTCTCCTGCCCACAAACCTCTCGTTCCAGCTGCCACACTCTCCGACCCATTGGGAAGTGAGGGACAAAAGGTTCCATCCTGGCAATGGTGTAGCTCTTTACAGTGTCAACATAGAACCAAGTCCCGTTTTCCTTCTTGATATGATACACACCGTAACTTTTGAAAACTAAGCCTCCGTATTTCTCTTGATAAGCCACAAAGTATACGTTTCTTAATTCTGGTTCACAGGTTCCTAGAAGTGAAAAACGTTGAGGTTCGGTGAAGATGCAGAGAGCACATCTATCCCAGGCACAGTCATCATCAATCAATCCATCCCTTCGAACCGCAGCGCAGTTTTCATACCTGTAGCCATTTGGTTCATCTGGTGACCAATAGGAGGAGTTGTCAATAAGTTTTCTATCATAGGAGGCGACCCATACATTCTCATTGGCCTTATCATTGAGGGAACTCCAGTAATACAAAGGACAGTGATCAGACTCTGGCCATTTCATCTCTGACTGGTGGTACAAGTCCTCAGCTTCCTCTAGACTGGTGACATGTGGTAGGTGTGTTCCCAATGCTTCACATACATACTGACCCACGTAGTCTGACACCTCGGGAAACCAATAGTAAATCTTCTCTTCCTCCACCTGGCAAAACTTAGCGAGGGGCTGATCGTAGGAGGTGGCGTTGTTGAGCTTCCAGCCAGCTTCCCAAGAGATGAAGTTCCCCTTGAGGTCTGACTTGCACTGAGCCATGCTACGGATATCATCATCACTCAGAATTCGATCCCAGACATTTACCTGCAATATAATTATACCCTTACTGTTAAAAGGCATAAATTACAAATATCGTGAGCACAGAAAGCAATAAGGATCAATCTTCATCTCAGTTCTACAAAAAAAAAAAAAAAAAAAAAAAAAAAGTATACTAGTGTCACCATCCCTCCCTTTACGTTCATTTTTTTTTTTTTTTTTTTTCCCTCACTCTATACCTCACCTGTGTAATGTCACCACTGTAGCTCTCCTCGGGTGCCTGACCATTGCCCACAGCCGCATAGTCCCCAAAGGCGGGACGATCAACGGCGTAGTAAGCATGTTGGACCTTCTCACCATCAAGGAAAGTCTGGATCAGTGTTGTGGTGTGGTCGTAGGTGAAGCAAAGATGATACCACCTGCATCACAGAGAAGGATTATATTACACCAACTGAAACAGACTAGAAATGGAATAAAGGAGCCGGAATACCACCTGCATAACACAGAAGAATAACATTACACAGAAGGATTACATTACACCAACCAAAACAGACTAGATTTTGAATAAAGGAGCCAGAACACCACCTGCATAACACAGAAGAATTACATTACACAGAAGGATTATATTACACCAACTGAAACAGACTAAATTTTGAATAAAGGAGCCGGAACACCACCTGCATCACACAGAAGCATTACATTACACCGACTGAAACAGACTAGATTTTGAATGAAGGAGCCTGCACATTTTCTCCAGCTTAATTAATGAATGAAGGGGATAGTGGTATACTTTTGGTACAACAAGAGCACCTTGATTCCCCCAAAGTATACCAGGAAACAGGAGCAGATTAACAAAAATAATGGTGGTCCGTTGCCTGGAATAGTTTGGAGGAATCATACATAATCTCCAAAAAAAATTCAGAACTATACCCTCACCTTAAAGGGGTAATTCACTTTTGTTACATTGGAGTGCCTTGAGTCCTCCAAAGTATGCCAGGAAACGGAACCAGCAGAGCAAAAATAATAATAATAATGGTCTTCTGTTGTTGCTTGGAATAATTTGGAGGAATAGACAGTTGCTCCTGATTTACCAACACTGTACACTCGTGATACATAATTTCTGACCAGTGTGTGAGGAGCAGAAAGTTTCGAATCGCCTGGTATTGCTCATTTCCCCACCCAGTACACCTATAGAGGCTGAGTTCGAATGCAGGGTATGTGTGTATGTGTGTGTGTGTGTGTGTGGTGCCTGCCGTTCGTTTCTGGTCAGGGATTACGTATCACGAGTGTACAGTTGGACACATGAATGGGTGGTACAGCCCAAGTGAAAGATGGTCAATTTCTCCCAATATCAAGTTCCTTAGTGCCAAATAGGAGACATCAGGGGCAGAAGTCAGTATTGAGGATGGTAATAAAAAGCAAGTACCTGATGATAGACACTGGTTAGGTTAGGTTAGGTTGGTTAGTTTAGGTTAGGTTGGTAATTAGGAGGGGCAGAAGTCAGTATTGAGGATGGTAATAAAAAGCAAGTACCTGATAATAGACACTGGTTACTCAAATGAGACAAGTATCTTTCACCTGGGCTGTACCACCCATTCCTGTGTCCAACTGTACTTCCCCCTTATAAAAGAAAGTGACTGAAGAATTGTGGGACTCACCTGAAGGCCCAGAGTTGGTTGTCCAAGGGCATAAAGTGCCAAGTGTGTGAAATGGCTACTCGTACCTTGTCCGCCCACACTTCTGTCAACACCAACACCAACACCAATATCAAAGTTGTCAATATCGTCGTTGTCAATATCATCCTTGTCAGTACCATCCTTGTCATTGTCGTCGTTGTCAATATCAAAGTTGTCAATATCAAAGTTGTCAATATCAAAGTTGTCAATATCAAAGTTGTCAATATAATAGTCGTTAGTGTCGTCGTTGTCAATATCGTGGTTGTCAATATCGTGGTTGTCAATATCGTGGTTGTCAGTATCGTCGTTGTCAATATCAAAGTTGTCAATATCGTCGTTGTCAATATCGTCGTTGTCAATATCATCTTTGTCAATATCGTGGTTGTCAATATCGTGGTTGTCAGTATCGTCGTTGTCAATATTATCGTTGTCATTATCATTGCATTATTATGTTGAATTAAAATATATTCAGGTAAAATCCAGATACAACATGGACTTAAAATCAGTTGTGACCAAATCGGGAACTGCCAAGAACTGAACCAACAATGGACTTTCTGAGACTGCCTAAACTCTTATATCTGTATGTTCATTCATTAAGGTGGTAATTATTCTTTTTTGGTACATTGGAGTGCCTTGATTCCTCCAAAGTATGCCAGGAAACAGGGCCGTATGAACAAATATAATGGTGTCCTGTTGCTTGGAATAGTTTGGAGGAATCATTCATTGGCTCCAGATTTACCAACACAAAATTGACCTTCTGAGATTGCCTAAACTCTGACATCTTTATAATTATTAAGTGTCCTACTAGTTCCTGTTGTGTTACTGTCCCTCTCCTTACCTCCCCTCAACAACAGACCTTCTGAAACTGCCTAAACTCTGACATCTTTATATTCATTAAGTGTCCTACTAGTTCCTGTTGTGCCACTGTCCCTCTCCTTACCTCCCCTCAACATCCAGTATCTGTCCTGAACACTGTCGTAGAGGAAGAATATAGTCCCACGTTGATGTAGGAAGAATATTTTGAACCGCATGCAGAAGGTGAATGAGTAGATGTGATTGCTACGACTGAGTTCACCCTGGTATATTCCAACGCTGCTTCCTGTGGCTTTACCATCTTCCTGGAAACTCAGTACCAACACACCTGAGCTTGGGGCTGTGAATGGAAGTAGAAGAAGATTGGAGTGTAAATATTATTCCTAGTTGATGGTACTATACTGTATTAGTGTGTGTGTGTGTGTGTGTGTGTGTATATATATATATGTGTGTGAATGTGTGTGTGTGTGTGTGTGTGTGAATGTGTATGTGAGTGTGTGTGTGTGTGTGTGTGTGTGTGTGTATGTGTGTGTGTGTGTGTGTGTGTGTGTGTGTGTGTATGTATGTGTGTGTGTGTGTGTGTGTGTGTATGTATGTATGTGTGTGTGTGTGTGTGTGTGTGTGTGTATGTGTATGTGTGTGTGTGTGTATGTGTGTGTGTGTGTATGTGTGTGTGTGTGTATGTGTATGTGTATGTGTGTGTGTGTGTATATATGTGTGTGTATATATATATGTGTGTGTATGTGTGTGTGTGTGTGTGTGTAATCTTGTACGCAATACATCGATTCCCTACATCTTCGGATCTCGTAGGAGTGAATCGGTTATTGCCAACAACATCATGAGAATCTCCCCTTAAGGTGGTAATTCTTTCTTAGTACATTGGAGTGCCATGATTCCTCCAAAGTATGCCAGGAAACAACAGGACCAGATGAACAAAAATAATGGTGTTCTGTTGTTGCTTGGAATAGTTTGGAGGATTCAGTTGCTCCAGATTTACCAACACTAAACTTCCTCCTTAAGTGTGACAGCTGGCCCAACCCTCACACTGATAATTTCTCCCAGGCGTTGCACAGTTATTGAAAAAAATATATATATATTTTTATTACATTGGGAATTACCACAATGCCCAGAGAGAATTTTTCCCACTTGAAACCGAGGAAAGTAAAGAAAGATACTTAAGTACAATAATAATGATAATACTAATGATGATAATGATAATAATAATAACAATAATGATAATAATGATGATAATAATGATAGAAATAATTATAGAAATAATAATAATGATGATGATAATGATAATGATAATGATAATGATGATAATAATAATAATAATAATAATGAATAGATAATTTCCCAAGTTTACCAATGTAGACTCCTGGTGGTCGATGGGTAAAACTAACGAAAGCCCCCCACCCACCCACCCACCCAGGCAGTTAGAGGGATAAGTAAACATATAGGATAATATGGCACTGTCTTTAAAGGGTGCAGTATAGTGTTGGTAAATCTGGAGTAACTGATTCCTCCAAACTATTCCAGGCAACAGAACACCATTATTTTTGTTCATCTGGTCCTGTTGTTTCCTGGCATACTTTGGAGTAATCAAGGCGCTCCATACTATTCCCCTTAATTAATAGATAATCATATTTGTTTGTCATTACCATCACCAGTATATTATTGATTGTCTTGTACAGTCGGCAGCATAAGTTCGCGTCCATCTCATGTATTTAATTAATATTGCTAACATGACCAGATAGTTGTATTCTGAACCAGTTTTTATTCCAACAACAACATATGTAATTTACCATATGAGAACTATATCTGTCATCTGTGTATTAAAATTGTATTATAACATCACTATAGCTAATAAATACACAGGTGGAAATGAAGCCAACTACTACTACTACTACTACTACTAATAATAATAATAATAATAATAATAATAATAATATGAGAACTATATCTGTCATCTGTGTATTAAAATTATATTACAACATCACTCTAGCTAATACATACATACACAGGTGGAAATGAAACCAACTTATACTGCCGACTGTACACATAGTAACACACCACCTTCACTACAACAATATATGCATGGGTTTAGTAAGGTGGATTGGCTTGAACAAATTGGAGTGCGAGAGAGAAAGAGAGAGAACATGATGTACAGTTACGAGCACTAATAAGTATACAGGTGTGCTTCGAATACCTAGATAGAGACAGTAAAAAAATAAATACACCATTAGATCTCCATTGGAATTAGTTCGATCATTGGTGGACTATTCGAAGCTTCAAACCAAACCTGTATACTTATTATTGTTCGTGACTGTACAGTTGGACACATGAATGGGTGGTACAGCCCAAGTGAAAGATGGTCAATTTCTCCCATTATCAAGTTCCTTAGTGCCAAATAGGAGACATCAGGGGCAGAAGTCAGTATTGAGGATGGTAATAAAAAGCAACTACCTGATAATAGACACTGGTTTGGTTAGGTTAGGTTAGGTTAGGTTAGGTTGGTTAGGTTAGGTTAAGTTGGTAATTAGAAGGGGCAGAAGTCAGTATTGAGGATGGTAATAAAAAGCAAGTACCTGATAATAGACCCTGGTTACTCAAATGGGACAAGTATATTTCACCTGGGCTGTACCACCAATTCCTGTGTCCAACTGTACACTCTCTCTGCTTCCTAATGATTCACTAACGATGTCACCATTTGGATATTGTTATTTATAAGAGTTGATAATGAGAGGAAGTGGATGAAGGAAGGGAATGAAAAGGTGAACCAAAGATGGAATGGGAACTAGGAGGAGGAGGAGGAGGAGGAGGAGGAGAAAGATGAAGAGAAGGGCAACGAGGAGGAAGAAGAGGAGGAGGAGGAAAATAATTGAGATTAAGGAATTACAAGGAAAATATAATGGAGGTACATACAAGGAAAATAGTATAGATAATAGTAAGGAAAGGATGATGAGGTAGTTAGTGAAATATTGATAGAAGTGGGAAGAGGAAGGATGGGAAGAGGATAGATGGGATGAAGGAGGATAGAAAAGAGAAGGAGAGGAAGGAGAATGATAGGGAGGAAAAAGATTGGAAGAGGAAGGAAAATGAGAGAAAGGAGAGGAAGAGGAGGGATGGGGAGAAGAAGGAGAGGAAGAAGGAGGATGGGAAGATGAAGGATAGGAAGAGGAAGGATGAGAAGAAGGATAGAAAGAAGAAGGATAGGAAGAAGAAGGATAGGAAGATGAAGGATAGGAAGATGAAGGAGAGGAAGAGGAAGGATGGGAAGAGGAAGGATAGAAAGATGAAGGATAGGAAGAAGAATGATAGAAAGAGGAAGGATAGAAAGAGGAAGGACAGGAAGATGAAGGATAGGAAGATGAAGGATGGGAAGATGAAGGATAGGAAGAGGAAGGAAAATGAGAGGAAGGAGAGGAAGAAAAATGATAGAAAGAGAAAGGATGAGAAGAAGAAGGATAGGAAGATGAAGGATAGGAAGATGAAGGACAGGAAGAACAAGGAGAAGAGCCAGCCTAACTAAGTGAATAAGATCGAAGGGTGGGACAAAGGAAAGAATGAGACTGAAGTGAGTATAATAGACCCACGTTAAATTATTCCTACGTGTCCATTACCCTACTGTGTCAATGGGTAAAGGTGGAGAGTAGAGGTGTTGAGTGGAGGTGGCAAAACTCTCTCTCTCTCTCTCTCTCTCTCTCTCTCTCTCTTTTTTTTTTTTTTTTTTTTTTTTTTTTTTTTTTTTGCAAGTTATGTGGATGATTGATTTGTTTCTGGAAAGTTATTAAATGGGGTTGTTACACTAGCAATCCAAAGTTTGTATATCCAGGTCTTGTTGTTGAAATTTCGAATCATTTGACATACTACTCGTGAACCAATTACAACGCTTATCCTGTTTCATATTTGTATCCAGGTCTTGTTGTTGCAGTTTCGAATCATTTGACATACTCGTGAACCAATTACAACACTTATCCTGTTTCATATTTGCTTGAGCTCGCTTATTTAATACTCGATCAGGCAATTCGAAGCAAGCCTGGATACATTTTTTGGATTGCAAGTGTACAGCCACAATCAAATATCCACCGACACTTTCCTTCTATCGTAATAAATATCTTGGTAATAAAAAGCAACACATGTATGATTTTGCAGCACCTCATAATAATAATAACTGAGAGGGTTGAGTTGACGTAAGGTGTTGTTGTATGATTATATTTTGATATGATACTGATTTATTTGCACGATGGAAGGGAAGTGTCGGTGGATATTTGATTGTACGGTGTTGGCATATCTGGAGCAACTGATTCGTGTTATTCCAGTGGATTCTAGTATTTCTTCTCTTATTTGAAACCATGTAAACTTTCAATGCCAAAAGCAGAACATATGTACAGTTGGACACATGAATGGGTGGTACAGCCCAAGTGAAAGATAGTCAATTTCTCCCAATATCAAGTTCCTTAGTGCCAAATAGGAGATATCAGGGGCAGAAGTCAGTATTGAAGATTGTAATGAAAAGCAAGTACCTGATAATAGACACTGGTTACTCAAATGGGACAAGTATCTTTCACCTGGGCTGTACCACCCATTCATGTGTCCAACTGTACCAGATCAAAGGGGTCATTTGCTATTGAAACGATACAAGGCAGCGAAAAATATATTGAATCAGGAACTGGAACACGAATCGAGAGAAAACCACAACACAGATTTTTTTTTTTCTTTTCCCACACCAAAAGCCGAATCGTTCAATACAGTAAAAAAATGTAAGATCGAGTACCAAGATCACAGAAGAACTGGCACCACACGGGTTGAAAGAAGACCACAACAGAGACGAGGTGATATAGCTACAATTTCCATACCAGAGGAAGAATATTATATCAACATATGAGGACGACCAATTGCCTTGCCAATCGATGAGTCCCAATAGATCAAAGAGTGAATGAATGCCACAATATTATATAAACATAAAATAGCTACAATTTCCATACCTGAGGAAGAGCATTATACCCAAACATGTCATAACTAAATGTAACCCAGTCGATACGTTTCAATAGATCAAAGAGTGAATGAATACCACAATTAAAAAAATAAAAAAAAAGCTGCAATTTACATACTAGAAGCCAAATATTATACCCAAATATATCATGACCAAATGTAACCCAGTCGATGAGTTTCAATAGATCAAAGAGTGAATGAATACCACAATAAAAAAATAAAAAAAGCTGCATTTTACATACAAGAAGCCAAACACTTTACCCAAATATATCATGACCAAATGTCGATGTGGCCCAATGGTTAAAATGAATACCACAATACACATAAACATACATAAACATAAAATACCTGCAATTTCCATACTAGAAGCCAAACATTACACCCGAATATGTCACAACCAAATGCCTTGCCAATCGATGATGCGTCCCAATAGAAGACGAATGAAACATGTAGTCCAATTTTCACGGTTTTTTGCATTCGTGAATTATTATTAGATATTCATATTGATGTTTCTCCTGTCCACTGAAGAATGTATAATACTTTTCATAATTCATAGTTAACTGAGTGTGTGTGTGTGTGTGTGTGTGTTGTGTGTGATTGTGTGTGTGTGTGTGTGTGTGTCTGTCTGTGTTTATGTGATTGTGATTATGTGTGTGTGTGTGTGTATGTGTGTGTGTCTGTGTTTATGTGATTGTGATTATGTGTGTGTTGTGTGAGTGTGTGTGATTATGTGATTGTGTTGTGTGTGTCTCTATGTGTGTTATGTGTGTGTCTCTGTCTGTGTATCTGTGTAGCTGTGTGTCTGTCTGCCTGTGTGTATGTGTATGTGTGTGTGTCAGCGTTGAATCCATATTATGCATACATCCATATTCACAAGACGTGTTTATAATGTTGTAGCCTTTCAGTGGCTTTGTGAAGGAAGGTGAATATTACATCTCAGTTTTCTGGTTATGATTCATTCCTTTACTGCTATGTCTGTCTGTCTGCTGGCTGTCTCTTTGCTTACCTGAACACACACACTCGCTCTCTCTCCGTTCTCTCTCTATATTTGTCTCTCTATCTCTCTGTCTCTCTCGTCTCTCTCTCTATCTCTCTCTCCTCTCTCTCTCCTCTTCTCTACTCTCTCTCATCTCTCTCTCTTCTCTCTCTCTCTCTCTCTCTCTCTCTCTCCCTCTCTCTCTCTCTCTCCTCTCTCTCTCTCTCCTCTCTCTCTCCTCTCTCTCTCTCTCTCTCTCTCCTCTTCTCCTCTCTCTCTCTCCTATCTCTCTCTCTCTCTCTGGTTTCTCCTGACCATGCTACGAACCATGCTCCTTCCTTATAGGTGTGTGTGTGTGTGTGTGTGTGTGTTGTGTGTGTGTGTGTGTTTTCGTGGCAATATTTGAGGACTCATTTCTACCTCCAATATCTGACTACATCACACACAGGGTCCTTAAGGGGAATTTTGTGTTGGTAAATAAATCTGAGCAACTGAATCCTCCAAACTATTCCAAGCAACAACAACAGAACACCATTTTTATTTGTGTTCATCCGGTTCTGCTGTTTCCTGCATACTTTGGAGGAATCAATTCACTCCAACACCTCCTTCCCCTAGAGTAATAAATAACACAGCCCTGGTCTATCTATATATTAATTTGTGGGTGATAACGAACCCTGATAAGCCGTCTTACTTACGACGTTTTGCAATTGGTTTGTCGTCAAAGATATAACGTGATGATGTCAATATTGATCCTTACAGTGAGACGCCTGTAATTTGCCTCTTCTCTCTATCACCTTCACGTTGTTAGTGAATTTCCTTCCTGCTTGTTGTAATACTATCATCTCTCTATCACCTTCTTCTGGCGCTATATAACCTCGCTGTTGAGGCACCTAATAATATCAACTCCCACCCACCTCCACCCTCCACCACCCAACACACCCAATCTAAAATCTTAAACCTGAAATCTAAACCACCAGACTTGCTTCCTTGTCACGTCTTCACCATGTGTTGTCGTTCACTTGATAAAAAAAAAAAAAAAAAAAAAAAAAACTGAGTGGAAAAAAAAATAACAATAAAAAAATATATAAATAAATATATATAAAATTTTAAAAATAAACCAAAAATGTAAGAAAATAAACACATAAGAAATAAAAAAATATATGAAAAATGTAAAAAAAAAAAAATAATAATAATCAAATATAAAAGATTAAAAATAAAAATATATATAATAAATAAAAAATAATAGCAAAAACTAAAGGGGGAGAAACACATTAGAAATAAAAAAATATATGAAAAACGTAAAAAAAAAATAATCAAATATAAAAGTTTAAAAATAAAAATATATATAATAAAAATAAAAATAATTGTAAAAACTAAAGGGGTGAGATTCTAGTGTTGTTGTGATTTTGAAGGATTGTGATTCCTCCAAACTGTGCCACGAAACAAACAACAACAACAACAACAGCAACAACATCCCTTATTTGTACAGTCACGAGCACTAATAAGTATACAGCAGCTTAGTTGAAGGGGAAGTTTTGTGTTGGTAAATCTGGAGCAACTGAATCCTCCAAACTATTCCAAGCAACAGATCATTATATTATTATATTATTGTATTATTATTATTATTATTATTTTTTTTTTATTATTATTATTATTTTTTTTTTTTTTTTTTCTCATCTGGTCTGTTTCCTAGCATATTTTGGAGGAATCAAGGCACTCCAATGTACCAAAACGAATCCACCTAAGCTTTGAACAGTCCAATTAATTAACCAACGAAGTAATTCAATGGAGATGTTATTGTGCATTTATTTACTGTCTCTACTCTAGGTATTCGAAGCAAGCACACCTGTATACTTATTAGTGCTCGTGACTGTACAATGGAGATGTTATTGTGCATTTATTTACTGTCTCTAGGTTGGTATCGAAGCAAGCACACCTGTATACTTATCTAGTGCTCGTGACTGTACAATGGAGATGTTATTGTGCATTATTACTGTCTCTACTCTAGGTATTCGAAGCAAGCACACCTGTATACTATTATTAGTGCTCCGTGACTGTACACATACACACTGAGGGAGTCTGTCTGTTTCCTGTTTAGTTAGGAGGAATATCAGTGGCCTCCTTTTATCTACCAACCATGACCTTGTATGACTTTCTAGGGTCAAATTAGGTCTTATCCACGAAACAATACCACATCTCTTATTATACACACCTGTTTCTTTCTATTTCGTGTGGTATAGTTAGGAGGAATCAGTGGCCTTCCTTTCATCTACCAACCATGACCTTGTATGACTTTGTAGAGGTCAAATTAAGTCTTATCTATAAAAAAAAACTGACAAATTCCCAGGTTGGTTATCGTTTCTCTCTCTTGTAGCTCCTCGTCTTTGTTATTATTATTATATTATTTTTATTTTTATTTTTTTCAATATTATTATTTTTTTTTTTTTTTTTTTTTTTTTCGTGGGTTCTTTGGAAGGCTACTACTGATTTCTCCAAGCTGTGCGGAAACAGAATTGACAACGGAACCTCATCATCATTATTAATTAAAAGGGGAAGGAAAGTTTTGTGTTGGTAAATCTGGAGCAAATGATTCCTCCAAACTATTCCAAGCAACGGATCTTTATTATTATTATTATTATTATTATTATATTATTTTTTTTTTTTTTTTTTTTTTTTTTTTTTTTGGGGGGGGGGGATCAAGGCACCTCAATGTACCATAAAGTAATCTTAAGGGGGTGCGGGGGTAGGGGACAGGCTTGGGGGGGGGGGGGTTTGGGAGGTGCGGGAATAGGGGACGGCTTGGGGGGGTAGAAAGCCTGACCCTCCCGCACCCGCACTCCTAACCCCCCCCCACCCCCCCAAGCCTGTCCCCCTACTCCCCGAACCCCCCCTAA
>JAWQEG010008233.1:27500-50521 GCA_033782935.1 Petrolisthes cinctipes | reverse complement strand
TTGTTATTTCACCTCACTTTAAGCTCTATCTCAACCCTTGCCTCCTCTTTCTTAATTCAGTTCCTTCCTTCTTTCTTACCTTCATTTCAATCCTCCTTCCCTCCAGTCTTCTCATCCCACACACCCACCACCCACCCACCATCACCACTTCTCTCACCACCACCACCACCTCACCACCATCCCCACCCACCCACCCACCCACCATCACCACTTCTCTCACCATCACCACCCTCATCACCTCTTCTCTCACCACCACCACCCACCTCATCACCACCTTGTCATTTCACCTCTCTGGCCAGACAACAATCACGATCGATGAAATTTTTACGCCTGGATGAGAGTGAGTGGCTTCATCTGCAGTCTGGCGCCTTCCTTCCTTCATTCCTTCCGTCTTTCTGGATTTCTTTTTTCCTTCCTTTTTCTTCCATCTTTCCATGTTTTTTTTCCTTCTCTCTATTTTTCCTTCGCATATTTACGTCCTTCAGTTCCATTTTTCGTCCTTCCTTTTTTTCCCTCTCCATTCCTACCTTCTAATTTATATACTTTCTTTCCATTTTTTTTTCATTCCGTCTTTTTTTTTTTTTTTTTTTTTTAACTTCCTTCCACGCTTCTTCCTTTCATTCCTTCCTTCTATTATTGTGCATAACTGAAAGGGACAGTTTTCTTTATCCAGTTCCTACTATCTCTCCTCTGTCATGCTCCTCCTCTATCCTCCTTCCCATCCTCCTCTTCCTCCTCCTCCTCTATCTTCCTTCCCATCCTCCTCTTCCTCCTCCTTCTCTATCCTCCTTCCCCTCATCCTTCCCATCCTCCTCTTCCTCACCCTTCTCTATCCTCCTTCCCATCCTCCTCTTCCTCCTCTATCCTCCTTCCTTCCTCCATTTCCTTCCACATATAAGTAGCAAGGATGTCATTAGAAGCAATAGACTACCTTCACCTGAGGCCAATAGTGTGTAGAGTTGTATCCTTCAGCCCAAATTCGAGTAAACTGACATTTCTCAGAGGAGAGCTTGGCCGGCCAACTGTACCCAATAGAGCACTTGATTTTTTTCGCCTGCTTCCTTCACCTTTCTAAAAATGCTTCGGTTCCATTCATCGCTTTCCCTTGTTTTCTCTTTGGGTAATCATCTATATACGAGGTGAAAACCAATATCATCTAGGTAGTGTTTATGCAACCACGTAATAATATTTCTGTAAACCTAGAACACTGGAATCTACTTAAAGGGAAAAAAAAATATTTGCTTGAAAACAACTGGTCCATTTTCGGTAGTCGGGAGTGGAGGGGAGTGGATGGTATTAGGGAGAGGGGTTGGGATTGGGGAAGGGTGGAGATGGTAGTGGTGGTGAGTGGAGGGGAGTAGATGATATTGAGGAAATGGTGTTGGGGTTGGGGAAGGGTGGGAGATGGTAGTGGTGGTGAGTGGAGGGGAGTAGATGGTATTAGGGAATGGGGTTGGGTTGGGGATTGGGGAAGGGTGGAGATGGTGGTGGTGGTGGTTGTGAGTGGAGGGGAGGTGGATGGTATTGAGGAATGGGGTTGGGTTGGGGAGGGATGGTGATGGTGGTGGTAATGGTGGTGGTCATGAAAAGGGGAGCGTGTGTGTAGTGTTTGTGATGATGGAGGGGAAGCATATACTGTACTGGTGTGGCCCCCTGGTGACGACCTCTTGTGAAATTCAGTTTGTGGGAGCAAGACGAAACGCGTTGGTGTTGAAAAAAAATGTGTGAAGGTAAGGGGGAGAGGAAAAGTGTTTTGTCTGCGTTAGGAAGATATCCTTATTTCTTTCTGTGACTGCGAACCTGGTTGGACTTAAGAAATGGATGCTAAAATTAAAGTGATATAGCTGAATAGAAAGAATAACAAATAAATATATAAATGGAAGGATGGATATATAGATTATTATTAAAATGCATAAATGAATAAGAAGGTTGATAAAAGTATAGTTGAATATGTGTGAATAATTAACAGCATAAAACATGAAAACTATAAATGAACAGAAAGCGAGAATTGAATAAATAACACATCTTGTCGCCCTTAAAAGTGTCTCTGAATAAGCTGGAGAAAAATATTTTAGGAATATGTAAAGATACACACTCGGTCCTGACGAATATATCCTCCTCCTTCCTTGCCCCTGAGTCGCTGAGACCTGAACGTAAAGTAACAACAAATATTAATAACAAAATAATTTAAATCCTTCCTTGAGTTTGTTTATGATTTCAATTTATATGCAAATAGTTCTGGATACACTACACGGTGTTATGTCCTACGAGTAAATTGATGTTAAATAAATCCTTTCGTTTATATTCAGCTTATTTATATAATTATAACCTAACTTATTCTGTACAATGATATCTATGTCAGTGATGTGTACAGTAGGAATCGAGGAATTTTATCATGTACACTAATGAAAATCACAAAACGTACGGTAGGCCTGGAAAGTTAAAAAAAAAAAAAAAAAAAAAAAAAAAAAAAAAAAAAAAAAAAAAAACTTCGCTAAAATAAGTAACACATTAATATATTCCAGTATTCATCAAACTGTAAAATGTAGTTAGACAAATATGTGGTATAAATTCAAGTTAAATAATAAGACCATATAAAGTGATGAAAACGGCCTCCTCTTTATTTGACCCTCACAGCTAAAAATATTTCCCCCTTACCGCCCTTAGTGCTGCCAAAAACAAACTCTTTTAATGCCTAGGAAATATTTTAATAGTTGTCGCATGCTTCGCAGAAATATTTCTCTTCGACTACAGGTAACAAATAAGTATCACCTCACGACTTGTAATTTTTGTTTTTCCTTTTTCATAAAATCTTTTCCCGGTTTCTCATAAATGAATAAGGAATGTACTTATTGCATTTGTTACATAAATGTATGAATAGTTCTTGCCTTCCTGTTCACAGACATGTACATTATAGTATTTTAATCCCTCCTCTCAAAAATGTACACAAAGTACTTTCCTCTCCATTTATAAATAAGCACATGAACTACTTTCCAGTCTCCTCACAAATAAGTGTAAATACTCATAACATCTACTCACAGAAATACTCCTCCCCACCGACCCCCAGATTTGCATGAATTCATTGTTGGTTAAAATATTCATATGCAGCATATTGCCAGGATTATTTTGTTTTCGCCTTCATAATTTGTCTTCATAATATAATAATAATATATAGTGTACATACTTTTTCATTTTTGTTGCTGTAGTTTTCCTTAGTGTTGCTAATGAATGAGTTTGTCATATTAATTTGTGTGTGTGTGTGTGTGTGTGTGTGTGATTTTTTTTATGGGAACTAAGAACCATAAATTATGTAAGAAAAAACTAATGGGTTAGGAAATGACGATGACGTGTAAGATGGCTTGCTTTTTTTTATAGGGGATGATTATAGTAGTGTAAAAGTGAATTCAGAGCAACAGGTTCGTCCAAAGTATACAGACTGTCTTTTTTCAGTTTATTTGGTTTGTTTCTTCTTAGGGTAGTTAGTTGTTTATTAAGGGAAAGTGAGGTGGATTATTCTGCTACTAAACCCTTCCTAATGTAGTAAAGATTTTGGACCCACAGTGAAACAGGAAGGAATATTGTTTTCATTTACCACCTCTCTCTCTCTCTCTCTCTCTCTCTCTCTCTCTCTCTCTCTCTCTCTCACAAGGGTATGTAAGACGCATGTGAGAATGAGTGAACCTCTCTCTCTCATCTCTCTCTCTCTCTACTCTCTCTCTCCTCTCTCTCTCTCTCTCTCTCACAAGGGGTATGTAAGACGCGTGTTGTGAGAATGAGTCAGCAACAATGTCTCGCCCTGGTTTCCTCTCCTTCCTCTTTGTCCTTCATTCACCTTTCCTTCCTTCTGTATTCACTCTTATTATTATTATTTCTCCCCCTCCTACTCCTCTCTTTGCTTCCCACACTCCCTCACTTACTAATTCCTTCTACTACTCTCCCTCCCTCCCTCCCTGCCTCATTCATTCCTTCCTTCTCTTGCTCTCCCTCCCTCTCTTCTCTCACTCACTCATTCTTCCTTCTACTCTCTTCCTCCCTTTCTCACTCACTCATTCATTCCTTTTACTCTCCCTCCCTTCCTCCCTCACTCATTCATTCCTTCTACTCTCCCTCCCTTCCCTCCCTCACTTACTCATTCTTCCTCCTACTCTCCCTCCATCCCTCCCCTCACTCACTCATTCCCTCCCTCCCACACTCACACATGCTTCCTCCTACTCTCCCTCCCTCCCTCCCACACTCACTCCTACTCTCCCTCACCTCACTCCTCCACCACCACCATCCCACCAACACAACTATCACTTTAACGTTTGCAGTTTTGTCTGGGTTCCTTACTTCCATTTTCCAGATTTTGTATTGTCTTCTCAAGCACTTCTTTCTCTCTCTCCTCTTCCATTTTTTTTTTTTTTTTACCTCCTCTATCTCCTCTTTTCTCTCTCTCTCTCTCTCTCTCTCTCTCTCTCTCTCTCTCTCTCTCTCTTCTCTCTCTCTCTCTCTCTCTTCTCTCTCTCTCTCTCTCTCCTCTCTCTCTCTCTCTCTCTCTCTCTCTCTCTCTCCTCTCTCTCTCTCTCTCTCTCTCTCTCTCTCTCTCTCTCTCTTTCTGTCTCCTTTCTTCCTTCCTTTTTTTTTACCTCTCTTCCTCTATCTCCTCTTTTTTTTTCTCTCTCTCTCTCTTTCTGTCTTCTCTCTGCCTTCCTTTTTTTTTGTTTACCTTTTTTCCTCGATCTCCTCTTTTTCTCTCTCTCTTTCTGTCTTCTTTCTGCCTTCCTTTTTTTTTACCTCTCTTCCTCTATCTCCTCTTTTTTTCCTCTCTCTCTTTCTGTCTTCTTTCTTCCTTCCTTTCTTTTTTACCTCTCCTCTATCTCATCTTTTGTTTTTTTTTCTCTCTTTCTGTCTTTCTGTCTTCTTTCGTCCTTCCTTTTCTCTTATCGTCTCTTTCCTCCTCGCGTCTTCCTTTCTCTTTTTTTTTAACATTATTATCTTTCTCATTCTTTCTCATTCTTTTCTTCCACCCTCTTTGTCTCATTCTCCTCTCTCATTTCTCACTCCTTATTGTTTTCTTAATCCACCCCTTCTCTTCTTCTCGTTCTTTCTCCCATTTAGTCGCATTTTTGTTATTTTTATCCTCAGCTTTCTTTCCTTCCCATCATTATCCTCCTCCTCCTTTCACCCCTCTTATCTCCTCACTATCCTCTTTTATTCTTCCTCTCTTTCCTCCATATTCTTTCTTCCCTTCCCATTATTATCCTCCTCCTCCTTTCACCTCTCTTATCTCTTCACTATTTTCTTTTACTCTTCCTCTCTTTCCTCCATATTCTTTCTTCCCTTCTCATCATTATCCTCCTCCTTTCACCCCTCTTTTCTCTTCCTTATCCTCTTTCACTCTCCCTCTCTTTCCTCCATATTCTTTCTTCCCTTCTCATCATTATCCTCATCCTTCCACCCCTCTTTTCTCTTCCTTATCCTCTTTCACTCTCCCTCTCTTTCCTCCATATTCTTTCTTCCCCTTCTCATCATTATCCTCATCCTTCCACCCCTCTTTTCTCTTCCTTATCCTCTTTCACTCTTCCTCTCTTTCCTCCATATATCATGCCTTTTCCTTCGCTTCTTCTTCTCCCTCCTTTTTCACTTCCTATCTCCCTACTTCCTCATCCTCCTCGACCTTTTTCCTACATACCTTTTATCTCTCTTTTGTGGCTTAGACTGTATATGCACTGGGCCGTTTTTGGGATGAACAGTGTTTTAGAAAGGTCAGCTGATTGAGATGTTCATAATCCAATTTAAAAGCATCGACTCTGCCAGTTCATGCAAACTTGAAATTCTAAAGCGATTGGAGGAAACTTGAAGCATTTGTACCAGGAAGTTTGGACATTTTTCTTTACATACGCAATGCCTGAACCAAAAACTACCAGAGGAGAAAGTTGACATTTCCCCGATAGATCCATTCAAATAATAATAGAGAGACAAAATTCTGTTAGATTCAGTTCAGTGGTAGGGTAAAATAGACAGAATGTTTCTTTCATTCCTAAAAAAATAATTCAGGCCCTCCAATTTTTTCTCACCGAGTCAGATGGATAGATGGATTCCCTTTTCTGAGTCGACGGAAACTTTTGAAGGTAAAGCATGTCCTTGTAACTCATTCATCCCTCTCTCTTTTCCCCTCCTTTCCAACACTCTCCTTTTTTTTTTTCCTGTCATTCTTTTTTCTACTACATTTTCCTGTCCACTCCCTTAATCCCTCCTCCTCCTCCTCCTCCTCCTCCCTTTTCCATCCCTAGATCCTCCCTCCGTCCCTCTCCCTCCTTCCGTTCATCCTCCTCCTCTCCCAATCCTCTCCTCTCTCCCCCCCCCTTCACTCCTGCCTGCCCTCCCCCACCTCCCCCCATCCTTTCCCATCTCACCACCGCAAGGCAAATATTGGATCTTTCTAGTTTTTCCAGGCGGATTGTTTGTATTATTGAAGGTGAAGGTGTGCCTGTGTGTGTGTGTGTGTGTGTGTGTGTGTGTGTGTGTGTGAGAGAGTCTGTGTGTGTGTGTATGTGTGTGTGTGTGTGTGTATGTGTGTGTGTGTGTGTGTGTGTGTGTGTGTGTGTGTGTGAGAGAGAGAGAGAGAGAGGAGGAAGAGAAGAGAGAGAGAGAGAGAGAGAGAGATATGGAGAAAAGGAAAAAAAAAAACGAATGGAAATCAAATGAGAATATTGTAAACAGACTGAGAGAGAAGAACATTATTTAAGAATTAGCTTCAGTGGGATTACACTTTCAAAACGCAATTTATGTATGAAGGTAGAATACATAACCTAGCGAGTTACACATAAAATAAATATCTGTTACGTGTTTTGTAATTCTGTTTGCAATATCTTTTTGTATGTGTCTTTCCTTAACTACATAATTGATTGTGTGTCTGGTTGACGAATTTATACAATGAAAAAAAAAAAAACCTCATGGCAGTGCAGATGTTTAGAATTACAAGACAATAGAGAAAGTAAAGAATAGGTAAAAACAAAATGTAAATATTATACAGTAGAACAAGGAATATATTGGAAAATAAATCAGGTAATATAGTTTGGTTATATCGTAGACAACCATTTCCTCCAAACTGTCCAAAGAAAACACAACACATCAACTACATTAAAGTAACCTGTTTTTTTCTTGAAGTAGTTTGAAAGAAAAATATTGCCTCCATATTTACCAACAGTTTTCGATCCCACTGGAGTATTGAAAGTGACTGATTGGGGATCGAAGGGGTGGTAAAGTTATTAAGATTATTTCGGCCCATACATTGAAAGTGACTGATTGGGGATCGAAGGGGTGACAAAGTAATCAAAATTGTTGTCTAAATCTGGTGTTGGTAGTAATAGGAGGCTCAAGTACTGTCATATATTACCCCACCAGCGACCCATTAACCTGATTAGCACCATTAACTCGGGGCATATATCTTGGCTTTGTCATGACTGTGCATTATTATCTACAGTCGGCGGCAAAACTTCTCTGCCCGCCACATCTGCCAAGTCATGATCGTAGTACTACATGTGTACAGTCATGGTCAATAAATAATCCTGCAACACCTTTCCATTAATGAGATGGCTTCGAAAAATGATCCGAAACTCTAGCTGTTGGTCTCTGCAATATTGGTTCATAAGATTCAATCAAATGGCTCGTTGCTTTTATTCATCAGGTTGCAGGACTATTGACCACGACTGTACATGGAAACATAACCAAGTCGTGAACTGAAGCACCAAATTATAAGTTTGTTAAATTTGTCTGATGGTTATAAATATTTTAAAGATTTAGTTTTGTGGTGAATGTGTTTGTTGGATGATCAGTCTTTGTATTTTCCCTAAAGAAGAGTTGCCATGGGTGAGGCTATATAACTTTTTTGCATAGACAATATAATTATCACTTTAATTAAGGGGAGATTTTCTTGTTGGTGAATTGGAAGGCTACTGATTCCTTCAAACTATGCCAGTAAACAGATCCCCTATTAGTACCATTGAGGGCATCTGTTTCCTGGCATAGTTTGGAGGAATCACAGACCTTCCAATTCACCAACAAGAAAACCTTCACTTAAGTGTGTACCAATAATCACACTAACCCTCCCCACCCCCTACTGTAGTGTGTTTCCCAGATCGTTTGTCTTGTGGCTTAGTTTGGAGGAGTTAATAGCCTCCAATTTACCTTCCTTCAACACCACACGTCCCTTAATTAATGAATCCAATAAGAGGGGTAGGTGGGGGATGGGGGAGAAGGTGGCTGAGTAGGCTGCAGATGGGTTGGTTTAGTGATCCAATAGCTGACTCGGTGTTCGAATCCTCTTACGACATCTATACCATACTATCTTATGTATTGTACTGTACAGCCACAATCAAGTAACCACCGACACCTTCCTTCCATCGTGCAAATAAATCAGTATCATATCAAACTATAATCATACCACACTTTACGTCAACTCAACCCCCTCAATTATTATTATTATTATGAGGTGCTGCAAAATCATAAACGTGTTGTTCTTTATTACCAAGATATTTACCACGATGGAAGGAAAGTGTCGGTGGATATTTGATTTTGGCTGTATAGTCGGCAGCAGAAATTCGTCCCGCTCAGCTCGAGTGAGATGAGCCTGGTGATCTGGTAACACTGTATGAAAGTTGAAAAATATGGATTAATTAAATGGCGAATGATCTTTAGTATTAGCCATTTAAACCATATTTGTCATCTCTCATACAGTATTATCAGACCACCAGGCTCCTTTCACTCGAGTTGAACAGGACGAATTTCTGCTGCCGACTGTACATTAAATATTAGAATGTTCAACAAAATGAGATTTGAGTAGCTCATAGAAACCCAAAAAACTTGATGATGCATTTTCTTCAGTACAGTGGCGTTGCATTTTGTATCATTAGCATAATATTATATCCTTTGTACATTTGTGTGTTATTCCACAAGTCGGGATGAGAGAGAGAGAGAGAGAGAGAGAGAGAGAGAGAGAGAGAGTTTGTGTGTGAGTGAAAGTTGTGTGTGCGAGAGAGAGAGAGAGAGAGAGAGAGAGAGAGAGAGAGAGAGAGAGAGAGAGAGAGAGAGAGAGAGAGAGAGAGAGAGAGAGAGAGAGAGAGAGAGAGTGAAAGTTGTGTGTGTGTGTGTGTGTGTGTGTGTGTGTGTGTGAAAGGAAAGGGGAGAAAGAAAACAATACATATAAATCGCATCTATATCTTATGCCTAGCTTTACCAACAGTACTGTATATCACTCTCATCAACCGTGGCACAGAAAAGGGCACAGAAGGAAATGTATCTGTATAATCCTCTCGTACGTATGCTGTCTATATCCCCTCACGTGTGTACCCTAAAAGTGGAAGGGGAAAGAGCTGTATATATCGCATCTGTTACGTATCTATTCCTTATTTAGTGTTGTATTATACGACACTGTATCACTTAATGCGACCCACGTGAGGACAAAGTGGATGGAAGAAACTTATATATTATTCTCTATTATATGGCAATAACTATGTTAGATACTGTGTTATGAATCAGTTATGTTGATTGGTCACGTAGGAAGGAAAGACAGGATAGGGACGTGTTTATATAATCATCAGGAAATACTTTTATAACCCGAGATGTTGACAGGGTGGAAGGGGAAGTATCAAAACATGTTCACATCTACATTTTACTGGCAACTAAATTACCTACACATTCTCACTTTAAATTATTTAGCCTTGTGCGAGGAAAGGGTGGAGAGGGAAGAGTGTTTATATATCTTTACCGTATGTATAGCCTGTTTGTATCTTGTCTATCTCTTTCCCTCCTATCTATCTATGGAATAAAACCACGTATCAATCACACAATCTATCTATCTTTCTATTTACCAATCTGTCTGTTCATTTAACCATCATCCCATCCATCCATCTAATCATCCATTCATCCATTTATCCACACATCATCTGTCCATCTATTACCCATCAATTATAATCAACAGTCCACTCTGTCACTCATTTAATCATCCCAGTGAGAGATGAGGGTGTAGGGGATGAGAGAGAGTCAGAATGTCAATACAATACATATATATATAATCTCCAGCAGTCATCGCCATCACCCAGGCCGTGGACTGATGGAACTGTCAGAACATTTCAAGGCAATACTTCCCACGGGTACCTTAAACTTAGACGCCCTCAACACGGGGTATATAAGGTATAGTGTATATAGGTTAGGTTCTCACATTCCCAGTACAGTGTAGGTAAGGTTCTCACATTCCCAGTACAGTGTAGGTAAGGTTCTCTCATTCCCAGTACAGTGTAGGTAAGGTTCTCACATTCCCAGTACAGTGTAGGTAAGGTTCTCACATTCCCAGTACAGTGTACACTGTTAGAAAAAAACGTTTTTTTACATAACAATGTCCGTTTTTCTGAACGGAGAATATGCTGCTAATGTAATTTGCTGTCTTTAATCCGTATTTGTACGGAGAATGAATGTCATGTACAATTTACTGGTTTTTATCCGTATTTGTTACGGAGAACACTGAAGAATTTATGTAATATTACGGATAATATCCCGTTATTTTACGGATCCTTAAATGTAAAGCAGTTTGAAGGTTGTACTCCGTAGACCAGGGACAGCATTATGCACTATTTTTTTTCATTCAATAATCAACAGATCAATATTTTGCTCTTTATATATTGTCAGAATTGTGTCATTTTGTATGCTACACATGAGTATAGGTAAAGGAATTGTGCAAAACTACGTAAATGCTACATTTAATATTATGCTTTAATCACAATGTATAGCAGTTTGTGGCAACGTTTGCTCGGCAAGTTGCCAGTGTTGTCTATTATTTTGGACATGCGGATTCTACCATAGACGTGTCTTCTGTGATTCTGAGCAAGTTATATCACAGAAATAAGCTGCTATGAAGACAATAGGACGTAAATGGTGAGTACACTTTAAAATTTATGTTTGTATACATGTTCATAAGTTTCGCTTCGTACACCACGCATAGTGCACTTCGTCTGTTTGTTTTTGTTTGGTTGTATTAAGTACACGATGTACGATAGTACCCTCTGAAATATGATAATTTTGCCTATATTGAAAATGCATGTATTATGAATTACAACTAAAGATAGGCTAAGAGTGAATAAAATACGAAATAAGGTATGGGAAGATTTGCAGAAGACGGAGGAAGATAGAGTATAAGACCAAACACAGGTATCTTGAGTGAGGGGAATACTTACAAAAACAAGATGTGTGTACAGTATATGTATATACCATGAAATATAATTAAAGTATAGTAATGGTATTTTACACTAAATGACAGAAATGGTGCTTAGGTTTTGCAAAATATATATTTGGTAAAATAATCTTGGCAAGAATACGATAATTTAGGCACCGTTGTACGATAACCCCAGATTCGAGAATTTCCATCCCTGTTTCCCGCACTTTTGCCTGCAGCCGCCACTAAGCAGCGTCCTCAACTAATTACTTTTGAATTTAGTGACTCAAGCCTGGCTGATTACTTTATTCTCCCAGCACAGCTGCACATAACTTCCGAAGGCCTTCACCCAGTGCTGCATTGTATGTATAGTGGATGAGTTTTCCCTATCTTGTAGGTATTATCATAACGTAACGTTACATAATTATAACCATTGGTGATTAGACATTATAGTCCGAAACAAGACCTTTCAAGGGTTTTAACGCTCTTTTGGACCCGAGTCAGTCCTACATTCTTCCTGTCTTACGTCTCATAATAATCCCTGTGGCCGACTTTAAACAGTCGGTTTAAAGTTAGGCCTATACTGATCACAAACACACACACACAGTAGGAGACAAAAGTCCTGTCAATATGGACTCAAAGTATTCATGTGCATTATGTATGTATTAATGTATGTTGCTTTACCATACTGTACAGTAATACAAATAAAACTTGCATGGTAAGGTTGATGAAAGTTTGGCCTTGGAAAACTAGGCCTAATCCTCCTTTTCTGTTTCTGTTGCATGATTTTGCATCTGAGCATGATGATTGGTAAATCTTCCATGGATAGTGCATTAATTTGTTCTATACTTTTACTGTATGGTAGTGGTAAGGAGCATAGATGCAGTACTTAAGATGATGATACTGGTATATCCATAGATAGGCTATGCCAACTGGTATAATCATCTATAACTTAATTATCACTCCAGTTTAGAAGTACAGTACTGTACTGTAGTTACCAATAGATTTCATATCCCAAAATGTAGTTATAATATTACACGATATAGAGTACAGTACTAGTTATTGTACTGCTTTTTCTTTTCCTATACTGTAGTGTCAGCAGATGAAAGACCATTCTCTGTGTTTTTGTATGAAACTGTTTATGTAAGTGGATGTGTTCTTGCCCTGGCAGGAGTATCATAATCTTTGTATGTGATGAGTGGTGTTTATGGCAAGCCCAGAAGGTGACAGTGGGCAGCTATAAGAGGATTTTTATCATTTTGAGTCACCTCATTACATTAATAAATAAAAATTCCTTGGAATTTATTTTCAGTAAGAGTATATGAGGGTTTACAGTAATACTGTAGCCCCCCATTAATTGGAAGGCAGATGAAAGTTTACTTCATAGTAAGAGCTATAATTTACGTTAGTAGAAAAGCATTGTTTATTAAAAATCTTTAATCTTACTTTCTTGGATTCCAGCAATGGAAGAAATAAAGAAGAGCTTACTGGCAGTCCTGCCAGACCTTGACTCAGCCCTTCTAAATGAAGTGGTTGATCATCTAGTTAAGGAAGTAGGGGTAAAAGTGCCTGAGGACTTCAAATTCATAGAATATGATGATCTTCAAATGTTAAAACCCATACAACGTAGAAAATATCTGGATAATTTAAAAAAAGGTAGGTTGATTATAATACAGTATATAATGACTGCATTGTACTACGGGATATTTGTGGTACTGTGCGTTGTGGAGTGGAGTTGAGGTTTACATGGGTAAAATTGAAGTTTGGGAAGGAAATGTTGGTGTATTTTATGCAGAGTTAGCACTAAACAGTGGCTGTTTTTCAGTTTTATGCACCTGTGTATTGCAGTAGTAATTTTGCATTACATTTATTTCCTATACTCTATAATATATAGTGACATAAAAGTAGAAAATCTAGTTCTAAGAGACATGATAAGGGGAAGGCCAAGAAAATAAATGAAAGAGGGATTGGATTAGTCGGAGTGAAGTGTCAGAGAGTGTTTACTATGGCAATTATGATTATATGGTCAAACTTATTGTGCTGAAAGATTGAGTTTGTGTTCTCTTTCAGAATTGTTGATGGTGCATAGTTTGGAAGAATCACAACTGCATTATAATGTAATACCAAATGTTTGCATTGCAGGTGTTTTGTTGGCATCAACCCTGACAAGGGAACAAAGGCAGAAAAGAAGAAAAATCGTGCACATCACACACCAGTGCACCCCAAGGTCCTTGGCCTAATTAATACATTTGCAGACCTTCAGTGGAGAAGGTAGATTAAGAAAGGCACTCTGCAAAAATGTATTGTAGGCAGTACTTAAGTGATTTTGGCGACCTTTCGTTGCCTAGCCGAATCCTTGCAATTCTTCACCTATCCCTCCTTTCCTTCTCTTTCCTTTGTGCTTGCTGTCCCACCTCTCTTTCACTTTCTCTGGGTGGCATATGACCCTGGCTGTTGAGCCACCATCAATTTATCAATCCTAATCTAATCTAATACAAAAGGTAAGGTGAGTGTGTTGAACAAATATTGTAACTAATTGTACAATTGTTTCATGGAGATTACTTTAGTTGCGTATATACTTGTTATTTTTTCATTGATACTCCATATGTCTTTGTGATAAAGTTACTTGATAAGCTTAAATATTTGAGGAATTAGTTATATTTTTGATGTATTGTAAGGTTTGCTTAAGGTTATGATAACTCTAATGTGTATATATATATATATATATTTTTTTTTTACATTGCTACTGCTGGCTATAATTTTGCTGCATTGTGTTAAGGTTAGGATTAATAAGGTTTGCTTAAGGATATAATTAGTGTATACTTTTTATTTTTTATACCTGCTGAAATTATTTTTGCTGTATTGTAGTTAAGCTTAAGATTAAGGCTTGCTTAACGTTCTGATTACTCGAGTGAATACTTTTTTTTTCATGGTTATCTCATATGTCTTGTATGGTTTGTGATAAAGTTACTTATTAAGCAGCCACAAACACTTGTTAACTAGAATTGCAAATCCATAATGTTTTGTATGCGGGAAAAAAGGATAATTTGTGTTTATATAAATATTGTAAAAGTTTTTCAAAAGCACTTTATGCCCATGTCATTAAAGGAATAAATGAAATTTACCATATTTTAGGCCTATACTCTTAATCCTGTATGCAAAGTAGGTGTCCAGTATTCTAAAGAGTGTGTGTCCATGTACTGTAGAGTGTTGTGTGTGTAGTGTAGTGTCTGTTGGAGTCCATAGGTGACAGACACTACTGCCGACCATACTTCAAGTCCTGTCACCAGATTAAAGTGACTATTTAGGGTGGGGTTCAACGGAGATTTATAGTCTAAATAACAGTACTCAGTAATTTTCAAGGAAAAATTCAAGTAAAGCAATTAACGGATACCCGTATATATGACGGACAAAGTTATACAGAAAGGTTTACGGATACCCGTAAGATATACGGACAAATTAATGTAACTCGTTTTTACTGGCATCCGTTATTTTTACGGAGAAAAGTTGGCAGCCGTTGCTGCCAGTAAAATCTCCGTAATTTTACGGTAAAATTTTTAACAGTGTAGGTAAGGTTCTCACATTCCCAGTACAGTGTAGGTAAGGTTCTCACATTCCCAGTACAGTGTAGGTAAGGTTCTCACATTCCCAGTACAGTGTAGGTTGATTCATTCACCCAGGGTATAGGGAAGGTAAGTTCTCCAATGTAGGATTTTAATTCTGACGTGATGCATTGTCTCCTCTTTTCGATTCCTGTCTTCTATTTCATATACTTTTTGATAATCCTTTCATTGTTGTGTGTGTGTGTGCTTTATGAAATTCAACTTTTGCTTATTATACTCATAGTTTAGAGGATTTAATACTAATACTACTACTACTACTACTACTACTACTACTACTACTACTACTACTACTACTACTACTACTACTACTACTACTACTACTACTAATAATAATAATAATAATAATAATAATACATAATACGATATGAATAAATAATTGTATATGGTGGAGTCATTGAATAGGATGTGTTGTATTCCTGTTGGTGTTTACGAACGAATTCCTGCACTTAGAGGATTTGAATTGTCAGTTTATGAAGCACTAATGCACTGTGTCATATTTTACTCCAGTCATCCAGAGGGTATATGCAAAGCTTGGTGGTAATTATCATAAACCTTCTAATATTCATACATATAATCATGTTGTTTCTTCATTCCCGCTGTGACTTACTGATGTATTTATGCATGTTGTGTGTGTGTGTGTGTGTGTGTGTGTGTGTGTGTGTGACTGCAGTTTTTATGAATATGTATGTATCTGTATTTTGTTTGTTTGTTTGTATGTGTGTATGTGTGTGTGTGTGTGTGTGTGTGTGTATGTGTGTGTGTGTGTGTGTGTGTGTGTGTGTGTGTGTGTGTTGTGTGTGTGTGTGTGTGTGTGTGTGTGTGTTTAGTTTTCGATTCATTAAGGAAAGGGCACAGTTTGGGCATTTTTGGAGATAAGTGATTCCTCCAAACTATTCCCAGCAACAGTCCACCATTATTTTTTTTTGATCTGGTCCCGTTTCCTGGAATACTATGGAGGAATGAATGCCCTCCAATGTACCAAAAGTATACTATCCCCTTAATTAATGGGTGAATCTCTTGTCAATAAATACACTGGAGAACTACTGAATCCTCCAAACTATACCGTGAAACAACAAGCGTCCTCAGTGTTACATATAGAAGATCTGTTTTGTGGTGGAATCAGTTACCTCTCAATAATTAACTATGAAGGGAATAATTATCTCCGTAATGACCTGAGGGAATAACAGTGACAAATGAGAAAGTCCCATATTGAAGTGTAAAATTTTATATATGTAGTTTTTTTTATACATGGTTTGTGTCGGATTGATTCATTATTATTATCGTGGAGCCATGTCACATTCCATCCAGCCTGCAATGCTTTGGAATCTATATAAAATGAATTAATAGTTAATGGTTTGCTAATCACTGACATCTGAAAAATGCCTCATCCGTGCGCTTGCTGTCAATTTGCCAGAAAAAAAAAAAAAAAAAAAAAAAAAAAAAAAAAGGCTCTGTTTTATACGAGATTTACTTCAAAGTGTTTCGGTCTAACCCTGAATTATAGCGCTTTATATTTTTATGCTACCATATTAATTTATTCCCAATACCTCTTAAATTTTTACTTCTACTAATGCATTGCCTTCAATTAGGGTATTAGTGCACTTACTCTGTGATGAATACCGATGCATTATAATTAGCATAGTAATCAAGCCAGCCAGCAAATTGCCAACACACCATAATTACACTCGACCTGATAAAGTGAACGGCAATTATGGCTGGACGCCTGAGATTTGCCAACATTGTATTGTTTTTATTATTATTATTATTATTATTTTATTTTTATTTTTATTATTATTATTTTTATTATTATTATTATTATTATTATTATTATTATTATTTTTATTTTTATTATTATTATAATTATTATTATTATTATTATTATTAATATTATTATTACTTTTATTATCCAATATGATTACGTTATTGAAATATTTAACTCAGACCAACAAGCAATCAAAGCAAGGAAATGTTAACAAACCTGGGTAATCACAGACTCTTACTCTTTTCATGTGTATGAAAGTGTAACCACCAAATGTCCAGACAAATCGAGCAAAGTTTCATACAAGAGTGTGTTGTCTACTGAAGGAAGTCCACAGAATAACACTGGGACAACGAGCGTTTTCTTCATGCTTCCTGATTCTTCTGGTGTTATGCCAAGCACAGCATCTGATATTCAACCTGTTGTAATCGAAAGGTGCCTAGATTTTCACCTATGATCATCAGTTATGCTTTCCTCCAACAACTAAACTTATCCTGTGTTAGTCTCAGAATGTTGAAAAAGTCTGCAGTCTTTAATTTATTATTCAAAGGGAATATCACCTTCAAATCTATTCTGATCGTGGGAGACAATTCATTGTTTTTATTTACGTTCACTGTAAGCGTTTCAGAATCTTTTATGTATTTCAGAGGCCACTTTAAACTCACCCGTCTCCTGTAGTTTCGAAAAATCAAAGTGATTGGGACGCTTGAGTGATTCCATTTCATTACCAAAACTTTTTCATAGAATTCTTGATTGATCTTTATTTTTTCCCCCGGAGCGAATCCACGAAAATGCCTGCTTACTTTGTCTCCTCTCTCTCTTTTATTTATTTTCTTCTCTTTCTCTCTGTCTGCTCCACTCACTCTCTCTTTCGATTTCTATCTGTCACCTCCACACTCCTTCCCCGGTCCCCACCCCACCCCATCCCTATATACACTCCCCCTTCACGTTCATCCCCACCACTCCCCTCTCTCCTCGGTATATTTTCTCCGAGCCTTTTACCAGCTTACCTAGGTTCCCCATTTTATGTTGCCCACTCTTGCCTCTCTGATCCAACCCTAGAGTATATAAATGTACTGCCTATTTGTATTAGTTAGTTATTTTTGTGTATGTCAGGTTTTTGTTTTCATTACCACTGTCTCCAAGAAGCCTATGCATGTCCAGTGTCTGAACATAAACATAAAAAATTAACCCAATTCCACACACACAAACCGGCAAACACATAAATACAAGGGTACACACACACACACACACACACACACACACACACACACACACACACACACACATGTAGGCAATGAGGCACGCACACGCAGTCACGCAAATATTATCTGTCTCATTATCTCACTGCCTCAGGCTTCTTAATATTATATCATGGTCCCATAACTAGGATTATAAAGTATGAGGTCTGACCCATAATGTTGTTGTTATGTTGTTGTTGTTGTTGTTGTTGTTCTGGGTGTTATGGCTTTTTTTTTTTTTTTTTTTTTTTTTTTTGCTGTTGTTGATGTAGTTATTGTGATTTTTATTGTTATGATTGTTTTCGTTGTTAATGGTGTTGTTGTTGTTATTCTGATGGTGGTCATGGAGGCTTGGCTTAATATGGTTGGGAAATGTGTTATGGTTGTCATAGTTGTGGTTGTAGTACTTTAGATACGGCTGCTGTGGTGGTTGTGGTTACAGTTTTGTTTATGGTAGTGGTGGTGGTAGTAGTAGTTGTATTGATAATGGTAGTGGTGGTTGTAATGATGGTCTTAGCGACGAGTGTTTTTATTTTCAATTTAGCTGTACGTGTGCATATATTTGTGTATATCTGTGTATGTGACAGACACACACACACACACACACACACACACACACACACACATACACACACACACACACACACACACACAAACAAAACAATAATAGTAGACATAAAGAGGTGGACTGTAAATACGGACATGAAGGCTTTATCTAGACTCGAAACACCTAAGGAAGAAAAAGTAATTTGCATGTAGCCCATTCCTCGCCACGCCAGCAGCTGAGTGTAGTTCTGGATCCCTTATGTTCCCTGCCTCGCTCAGTAGCCATCACCTCACTCTTCCCAACACCCACTTCAAGTTAATATCGAAAATGCCCTCCCAAAATTTCCTAGAACGCAAAAATACTTATTTAGTTTTAGAATATACTAATGTACAGTCTGGCGAAACATGCGAGAGACAACGCTGCCTGATTCATAGTACTGTTTTCCATTTGTTTCTATTTTCTGTTTTTTCGTAATTTTAGCTAGTGCGTGCTCCTGTATGAGTATGAGTGTGTGTGTGTGTGTGTGTGTGTACTATATATATGTGTGTGTGTATGTGTGTGTGTGTGTGTTAGCGGTGACCTGGATCTTGTTAACAGGCCTTGATATCTTTGTCTGTGTCCCTAACGACGTAATTCATCAGGGACCAGGTGTCTCTAGGGGAAGTCAACACAGAAAATGGATAATACACACACACACACACACACACACACACACACACACACACACACACACACACACACACACACACACACACACTTTATCTACATGCCTGAACGAAACAAGAGAAGAACAATTAAAGTAACCTTCACACTCAAATATACAAACATATTTATAGTGTCAGACCTAAAGATAAAAATACTGATATATACAATAAATATGTTCGTCTTCAAGTATTCTGGCATGAGTTTTCTATCATTGCGAAAAAGTTTGCAGACAGATACTCGTCTTTCTTCGCGAACTGTTCCCATGTGTTCTTAGAAAAAAAAAAAAAAAATACGTATTGTGTTGCTCATGTGAGAGACGAACACAAAACCTGCTGACAACACACACTCTGTATTAACTTTCATTTACCCATTATCTAATCACCTATAAAGTGAAGGAAAACACATTCTAAATGAACGGAAGTATATTTTCATCCACCAGTGTAGATTTCCTGTACAGTACATATATGAAAGCTATGCAAAGTGCGTCACCATATTCCGCTAATGGAGAGGTGAGGTACTTCAACACAGAGGTATAATGGACTCCCTCAGTTCCTCTTTAAAACCGCTTCCCTCTTCCCTCTTCCAAGCTCTTACTCATCATCCTCTTCCCCTAAACAGCTCTCACTCTCTTTCTCTCCATACCCATTCACTCTCTTCCTCCTTAACTCGGTATCCCCAACTCACCCACCCTCTTCCTCAGCCCTAACGTTAAGCTACAGTATATCCAGACACACACAGTTGTAGCACATATCGAAAATTTATTCCAGTTCCGACATTTTCCCTGTTCTCTTTTTCAATTTTCAGTTCACAAGCGCGTTTAGTACATATATATATATTTTTTGCATTGCTATTCCGGTCGGTTCCTTTGTGCTTCATATTTGCTTAATAAACAAAATGGATATCAATAATGGTAGTAGTAGTGGTGGTGGTGGTGGTGGTTGTTGGCTGTATCCGTGTGTGTCCGCTCGAATGGAGAAATCATAAGCGACTGATATATTTCTGTATTATTATATTCCCATAAATAAAAAAAAAAGGTATACTTGTTTCAATACAGCCGTTCATTAAAGCAAAGATATGACACCTTCTGACATGACACCTTATAAATCAGAAGTGAAAATTGTAAATCTCGAGGGTCAAAAAGATTAATTAAGTAAACAAAACAACGTCATATCTACATGCGACTTCCCTGGATCATCATTTTGACTATTATTTTTATACCCGTGATATTTATTTTTTTGTAAGCCTCACGTACGGACCAGTAGAGTCAGTCAGTCAGTCGGCAGCAAAACTGTCATCATATTCGAGTCGTTGGGTATAAATGATAAATGTAGCGCCTCACTTCTCCTCTTGGCCTCGAGGTTTTGTTTGTTGAGTTTTAATTAAGGGGAGAAACTCTTGAAGGTATACTGGGAGCTCTATACAAAACAACAGCTCCTTTATTAATAAGATTGTGGTGATTTGTTTCCTCTTATCATAGGTTTAGAGGAATCAGTAACCCTCCAATTCACTCAAAAGAGGTGCTCCCCTCAATTAATTAATGCTGTGTGAGACGTATAGGGATTTTGAGAGTATTTTCCACTTCGTATCTTCATCTTCAATCTTCTACTTTTTGTGTTATCTAAGGGTGATGTGTAAAATAGTAATATTTGATTAGGAAAGATGTTATAATTCTCCATTCTCTCTCTCTCTCTCTCTCTCTCTCTCTCTCTCTCTCTCTCTCTCTCTCTCTCTCTCTCTCTCTCTCTCTCTCTCTCTCTCTCTCTCTCTCTCTCTCTCTCTCTCTCTCTCTCTCTCTCTCTCTCTCTCTCTCTCTCTCTCTCTCTCTCTCTCTCTCTCTCTCTCTCTCTCTCTCTCTCTCTCTCTCTCTCTCTCTCAGTCTTCACCTACCTACCTACCTATTTGTCAGTCTATCAGTTTATTTAATTCCTCTATCTCTATATATATAAAATCTTTAAAAAATACCCTTGTATCTACCGAACTATGTATTTAAAATCTGTGTATCTACTTTACCAGTTTGTCTATCAGTCTATAACCCACCTACACAGTGAGGCAGGCCATGTGGGAGGAAGTTTTGCACTGATGGAGGCAGCAATAGAAAGAGAAGCATGGGGCCCTTTCCTCTCACACAGAATATTCCTACCATTGCCACACTCCACTCTGTTTGAAACTGTGTGGGTGTGCATTTGCGGGTGCGTGTGGGTAAGTATGTGTGTGTGTGTGTGTGTGTGTGTGTGTGTGTGTGTGTGTGTGTGTGTGTGTGTGTGTAGAAAGTTGATATGTAGAAAGATTTAACAACCGTAAACGTCCATTTTTGGACAATGAACGATTGGGAGTGCTTGTCCTTGATTCACACGTGTGCGAGCTCTCATTCACACTGAACGATTGGCAGTAGTAACTTTCTTTGATAGGCGGCTGTGTGAGTTCTCATTCTCACCACCAACATATCAGGCTGATAAAAATTTGATGAAGATTGTGTGAGATGAGGCCTTAAAGGATCTTGCCACCCATCAGAGAGTCGTATACGTGATTGGTTCTATTTTCTGAACTCCGTGTAATCTTTTTAACCCTCCACACCACACCCACTCTCCTCTTCTAGTGCTCCAACCTCATCAGAATGTATGTAGGTGTGAGTCCGATTCTCTTGTCATTGCCTATAGAGGTGAAGGTTCCAAGGCTTCCAAATTTTCCATCTGATGGGTTTGACGTCAATACTTTTGTATAGTATATTCACTGATAACATATGATTTATTTGTTAGCACTTATGACGTCCGAAGGTGGAAATGTAGTTAATCCAGAAACCCATTACTATCCCATAGAGTTACGATAGTTTAGAAATGTATCGATACTCATTAAAAAAAATATATATATATGTAAACATGTGAACACTGGTCCGAGAATATCATCGATTTTTTTATTTCCGTCGCACCTCTTAAGATTTCTTACACAGACACTCGGCTCTCGAATAACAACACCAGACAACGAGGGTTACAAAGTACATACATCAGTTCATTTCCTAGCAACGTCTTTCTTCTTTTGACTCATAATTAATCCCATATGATTTTCGTACGTTTAACTGAGGACAATAGACTGGTACTCCAATGACGGTCAGATATTTCAAGGTTTATTAGTACTCACCGATGGGTCCGTTTTCCTGCACCTCGCCGAACATGGTGGTGTTGGGGAAGACTGGTGGGTTGTCGTTGATGTCCTTCACCATCATAGTTACCGTCGTCTCCACCAGGTGAACCCGACTGTTGCCTCCTCTCCCTCGTCCTCCTCCATTCCTGTTTCGGGTGAACGCGAATGTGAATATCAATATATGTAGATGGTTCATGAGGTATTAAATGGTCTGATAAATCATTGGCTGCTTGGAAAAAAATAAAATACCCACTTTTATATTATTACTAGGAATGTTATCAGAATTCTTTACTAGCTAGAAGCAGATTGTCATATTTTCACTCAGAATGCCCCTAAGTGCACGTAATTTCTCGTGACAATACCTCCATCGACCTCCTCCCCCGGTGCTAGTGGTGGCGTTCCAGTACTCGCCTCCGAAGACACTCACGTCCTCGCAGCCTCCACCACCTCCCGAGTCCATGTCCTCATAGTCCCCGTAGTGGTCAGAGGTGTAGCGGTCTCTGGGAATATCTCTGGCGCTGCGAGGAAGGACAGATCTCATGATATGGTCTCTGTGGGTATTTTTGGTGTTGTCTAGGTGTCGGTGTTGATGGTCATTGGTGAGGGGTTGGTCTTCAGGGATGATGCTTCTGGGGCTGTAATGGTCCCTGGGGTTGTTGTTGCTGGAGTCATGGTGGTTTGCAGAAATGTTTGTTTGATTGTAGGGACCTCTATAGAGATCTCTCGAGGTGTAATATTCTGTAGAGTTGTCTCTGGGGTTGTAATTATCGGCTGGTATGTTTCTGGGGTTGAAGTGGTCTCTGTGTAGGACTCTGGAGAT
>JAWQEG010008233.1:0-22500 GCA_033782935.1 Petrolisthes cinctipes | reverse complement strand
GATGTGAGGTGGCTTTAATATACTACAATAATAATACAATATCCCGGTAAAGTACTGACCATAAAGAATAACAACGATGAAAGGAAAGAGAGACACAGGGATTAAAGATGGGAGAGAAATATAAAAAGGAATGTGTTAAAACTGACCGAGGAACATGAATATCACTCGCAAAAAATGAACGAAACAAAAGAAAAAATAACTGAACAAAAACTGAGGAAGAATGTAAATACATCGACAGAGAATGGAAAGAAAAATAATGAAAATATGAAGAGAGGGCGTACTGTACTTTAGAAAGGAAATATTCGATACTAGAAAGGGCGAGATTGTGACGAGAAATTACCACGAGTGTTTATTGATTAATCATGCTGATAGAAACCCAACAAGCTCTCCTCTCCGTCTGCTTAAATAAAGAGGACATTGGCAAAAACATTGAAAGTTTTCTAATCACTGGTAGCTAGGTAGGTAGGTAGGTAGGTAGGTACTTTGCTCACCACGAGAATGAAAGCAAGTTTGTGTTTTGTTTTGTTTTGTTTTTTGTTATTCTAATTAGTAGTCCCTTGCAACACACACACACACACACACACACACACACACACACACACACACACACACACACATACACACACACACACACACACACACACACACACACACACACACACACACACACACACACACACACTCACTTTTCAAACACACATACACCAGCAACTTTTTTTCCCCCACCTTCCTAATTACCTCGGGGATTTTTTCTCTGGCTTTCTTTCTGGAGCCAGAGATCACAAACTTGAGAAAGAAGGGAAGATGTTAGTTTCTGTGATGTCTGAAGGTTTCCCGGGGATGTAGAACGGCCTCAGAAAATCTTGAGCCACAAAACAACAATTGTCTATTTTTTTTTTTCCCTCGGCTTCGTGGTATTGACAACAGAGGATTATTATGATGATCGGAGAGAATCACTGTTTTTGACGTGCAATGATTAAAACATATTTGTAGTAATCCTGTAGAAATATACCTTACAAGCAAATACACGCACACTATAAAAACCAATGCATGCCCTGCAACACACACACACACACACACAAACACACACACACACACACACATTAATATATCCCCCCCCCCCTCGCCATAAAGTGAGGGGCAAGAAAAAAGTCGAGAAAGATCTTATACCGACCTGACCCCCACCACCAAAGTTTCCCCCGACCATCTCCCTCCTCACTTCTCTCACTCACTTCTTTCACTGCTCTCACTCACTCACTCTCGCAGCCAGGGTAATATTTTTGTTGGCACGCTCCGGCTGTCAGGTGGGAGGGAATATAAAGGCATTTCACGTGTTTTCAGTATATCCACACATTCTGGTAATACATGACTTTGTACAGTTGCCTTCAGGAATCTTGTTTCAACCCTGAACTGCCACTCGTTGGTTTGTTTGTTATTTGAGTTTATCGCTTATCGACTATGTAATGGTTTATTAAGGCGATATATTTATAGAGTGGGTGTATGTGTGTATATATAGAGAAGTGTACGTGTGTGTCAGGGTGTGTGTGTGTGTGGAAAAGTGTACGTGTGTGTCAGGGTGTATGTGGAGAAGTGTACGTGTGTGTCAGAGTGTGTGTGTGTGTGTGGAGATGTGTACGTGTGTGTCAGGGTGTGTGTGTGTGGAGAAGTGTACGTGTGTGTCAGGGTGTGTGTGTGTGTGTGAAGTGTACGTGTGTGTTGTGTGGTGTATGTGAGTGTTCTCCCCTGCCTGCTGTCACTCTTCAATTCCGGTCATGTGTGTGTGTGTGTGTAGCCTATGTGTGTGTTTGTGTGTGTATAATAAGGAAAGGTCCAAACTCGTAAATTCGGGAAAACAATACTGCTGAGTGGAAGGTGTAATATTCCCCAGATAGAAAGAGTCGAAACCTGTGGAATCGAAATTCAGACTTGAATCGGACGGAGAATTGACAACGCAAGATTGGAACAGAAAACACTTGGTGGCGATTGTACCTGTACCTGTATTTCACGAACTGTTTATAAATATATAGTTATAAATAAAGTGAGAAATTGATGAGGGAACAGATAAGCACCTCTCGCTATTACCGGGATCTCAGCCTTTAACTCCTCATCTTTCTCAGTATAATGTCAGAAATTGATATGGATAATAATAATATAGTCGATCATTTATTTTGTTGTCGTGTTGTATATTTAACAGGAATTCATTTGTATATTGTGTGTATTTGAATTTTCTTCCAGCTCTGCATAACAGTAATGGTGCCTGAAGGTTATGACGGAAAAATAATATCATATCAGAAAATTGACCTAAACTCTTCATGGCTTCTTCCTTTTAACTTATCTTACCAAATGTTACCTCACCTCACCTCACCTTTACTTACCAAATTCGCTTTATCCTTTCTTACCTAAGCCAGATCATTCCCTGAAATCCTCTCATCCTTCTGTCCATCTGTCTCTCTCTCTCTCTTCCTCTCTTTCATTCCCTCTCTCTCTCATGGCTAACCCTCTCTCTCTCTCTCTTCATTTCTTTCATTCCCTCTCTCTCATTTTCAAACCTCTCCCACTCTTCCTCTCTTCATACCCTCTCTCTCACTCTCATTTTCAACCATCTCTCTATCTCTCTTCCTCTCTTTCATTCCCTCTTTCTCGTAGCCAACCCTCTCCCCCTTTTCCTCTCTTCATTCCCTCTTTCTCATGGCTAACCCACTCCCTCCCTTCCTCTTCTCGTAGCCAAGCCTCTCCCCCTCTTCCTCTTTTTCATTCCCTCTCTCTCATGGCTAACCCTCTCCCCCTTTCCCTGTCTTCATTCCCTCTCTCTCATGGCTAACCCTCTCCCAACTCAAGGGCAGCTGAGGGCGGCTTGGACAGGTCTCCATCCCATCACATAGCTTAACCATTAACCTGCTCCACCAGGCTTCAGTATGGACGGGAGTTGGCCAGATAACAGTCATGACGAGAATAGCACGCACACCTCACCCCTCTGTGCTACCATCTGTGTGTGTGTGTGTTCCCATTGAGACCCTGAGTGTGTAGAGTAAAGGTTATGTTTTGTTAGGTAAAGTGAGGTTAGGCATTTGGGTGTTAACAAGAATGAGGAGGTGAGAGCTGATATGAAATACGAGTACTTGAAAGGTGTTAGGATGAATGAAGTGAGAATTTTGGTAAGGGTATAATTTATAAGAGCATCAGAGTGTTAACAAAAAATCAAGTGAGAAAGTTTTGGACACAGTCTTAATGATAAGAACATCACTATTGTGTTAAGAAGAACGGAATGAGAGTTTTGGCAAGAGTTTTAATAAAAGCGTCAGTTTGCTAACAAGACGAAGAACGTGTGTGAAAAGAAGCAGTATGAACCAGTCCGTCTCCATCGTCCCAGCCGCGGCCTTCACCCGAAAGGAAATATTGGCTTCATTTCCGGCGAATTCTTTGACGTGGCCAAGTTGAGCAAGGTTGCCAATTAAGCAGGTTGGTCTGTGGAGCTGATGGTGTGCTGTTACCAATGGCTTAAATTTATTACCCTGTGGATCATTAAAACTGATAGGGATATTTTACACACATGAAAATCACAGCTACGCATTTTCATTTTTACAGAACATATCGTTCAAGAATTGTAAAGTTGGCACCAGCAAAGTTGAGAGGCTCTTCTTGGTTTGCCTTGAGAAATGGACGTGAGCTCTTTGTTGTAGCAGCTGCCTTGGGGAAGTTGCTCTCACAACTTTTGATGCCATTCTCCCATTTAAAATTCGCCTCTCGGAACATTGACGGAGTAGTTTTAATGTGAGCATGTGTGTATCCTACATATGTGTATGTGTGCTTGGCTGCCTAGACGTATGGATACATGTGTGCTTTATTTACTGTACCGAAAGGTTTGAATGTGTTTGCTTTTATTTTTTATATATGTCGTGAATTACACATCTGACCGAGAAAACTCTTCTTCTGTAGTGAATATGTATATTTCTTAATGGGGTCAGCGATGTTTGTAGACTTATCGAACGCTGTCAATTCTTCCCAACTGTGTCGTAAAAGAGCACCTGAAGGGGATCCATTTCGTGGTACAGTACACTCTGAAGGAATATTAGCATTTCGTAAGAATACAAAATGTTAACCCCAGTAACGCTAGAGTCCAACACTATTACTGTATATTCAACCGAGGAAAGCTACCGGCAATTTAAAGGTTAATGGTACAGACATTTGTACATGGGATGAGACTGTGGTACGAACACCTTTATCGTGTTGTGACTTTACAATAAAGTGATGCAGTAAATTGAAGATACAGCTGGAAACCATATACCTAAACACAAGGCCAAAAGGCAATGTATGGCACCTCCCTCAGTAGTAAAAGAAAAAGAATTGTAATTATAATTGTAACTACCAGTAAATATATAATCAGCTGTGTTTTACCACGTGTATCTCTAGTCTAACCTTGTGTCCTTGTCTCCCTGGGATGCCACTGTGTCACTCAAACTGTCCATTTATAATCAGTTCTAAGCATAGCACGATTCATCTAAGTATAATTTTTTTTTCTAATGACAGTGGGTATGATATCGTTAACATTGTGTGCTTCTAATCGAGGCCAAAGCTCTTTGGACAATACGGTAGTCCATTGTACAAATATATCAGTGCCTTAACTACTTAATGTTTTACAGCATCAGGAAGACTGGGTGTGTGTAAATACAGGGAGTATATGCTATCGTGTGTAGGTTTGTGTGTGTGTGTGTGTGTGTGTGTGTGTGTGTGTGTGTGTGTGTGTGTGTGTGTGTGTGTGTGTGTGTGTGTGTGTGTGGTCAGGAATACGAGTAGGTAAAGTACCTCCATGTACAATGATGTATATATGTGATCGTACGCACATGTGTGAGTGAACATCCATTTTTTTAAGGCAATGTAAATGCATGTACAGTATGTATATATGTATGTATGTATGTAGGCATGTATGTATGTATGAAGGTATATGCATGTGCTGACAGAGGAGTGGGTCCAAACCAATTTCAGCGAATCAGTGCCCCCAGGCCACTCAAACTTGCCCGATGTCAGTGAGCGTTGCAAAAAGGTCAACCTGCCGGCCCCTCAGACTGACCTAGGCTGACCCGGTGGCGGATAAATGACGTCAACTCCGGAGTTCCATTATTTCCCGTCCAATATAGAGTAGTACGGGTGGATGGGCCGCTTCCCTGAGACCATTAATAAAGGAATATTGGCCCTGTATGTTGGCTATGTATGTGAAAGGTGTGTATGTGTGTGTGTGTGTGTGTGTGTGTGTGTGTGTGTGTGTGTGTGTGTGTGTGTGTGTGTGCGAAGGGTCTAATCTTATTACCATATGTTATCCTTTAGTTATAATTTATTTCTGTACTTCCATCATTTATTATACATTCTATTATGACGCTTTGTCTTGTAGTTGGAATTTATTGAAGGCAAAAGCTTAAATCTTACATCACACACACACACACACACACACACACACACACACACACACACACACACACACACACACTCACATACACATACACATAACATACACACACACACACACACACATAACATACACACACACACACACACATAACACACACATAACACACACATAACACACACACACACACACACATAATACACACACACACATAACACACACACACACACACACACACACACACACTGCTATTACTGTCGTGTTGCTGACGTGGCCTTTTCAGCACCTCTGAGGAATACTTGCTCTCATCTCACCGTAAAGCTCTCCCTCTCACTCCCTCTCACCAGTTCTCACTCCCACCCACTTTCCTCTTTCCACTCACACCTTTTTTTTCCTTACTTCTCACTGTCTATATTCTATTTGTATATGTATTTTTTTTTTATCTCTCTTTAATTATATATTCATTATTATTTATTTATTTATTTATTTATTTATTATTATTATTATTATTATTTTTTTTTTTTTTTTTTTTTTGAGGGGGGAGGCTCATGTGTCCTCTGAGTTAAGTGATTCCTCCAAACTATGTCAACAGCGAGATTCCCTCTGTATATATACGGTTACATGTAAAATTTTGAAGGATGCTGTGGCCTCCAATTCGCTGACAACTTCACCAGGCCGCTTAGATAAATAAATTAACCTTATTTGTTCGGATCACAGGGCTATTAATTCCTCTAAACTACTATGTCAAGAAACGGACTACTTCGATATACGACATGGGCATCTGTTTTAAAGTGTAGTTTGAAGGGTTCAGTAGCCCTTCTTTAATTTGTAGCCAACCAACAGAGTATCCATATATTCTCTACCCCTCTAAATTTAAGAAGGGTTCACGTCTTGTGCATTATTCTGTAACACGGGGAGCAATTTTCTTGTCGGCCTGAGACACCACTGACGTCCTAAAGTCACACCAGTATAGTATTTTTCAGGTAACCAATAAACAACGGCTATAAGTCTTGCAGGTTATACAAGGTTTGACTCCAAGCAATACAATGTGACACTGAAAATAACACTGAAAATAACGTTACCGTATGTAAAAGTTAATACATATACTCACACATTTTATAGTTTGGTTTGAGAGGAGGGAACATGATGCTTGCAGTTGAATATATGCATTATCATCAACCTTGTTTTACTTTCCTTCTCCTATACTGATTCCCTTCCCCATGTTCTCTCCCACTTTCAGCCTTCTTCCTCATTCCACTGTCATTTCTCTGTTCCCGCTCCTTATCCCTTCTCACCTCCTCCTCCCCCCATTCTTTACAACTCTCATTATTTTGCTCTTATGCTCTCGACCTTCTTCTTTTCTACCCTTTCCCTCCCTCCTACTCCCACTTCCTTACGATCACCACCTTCTTCCAACTCAGCCACCTTCCCTCCTTCCCTCTCCTCATTCCTTCCCACCTTCCGTACTTCCTTCGTGTCTTGTTCCCCTATTGGTTAATCCGCTTCGCATCACCATATGTACTGTACTACTGTATAATTATGCATAGTTCGTCATTCATGCACTCACTCACTCACTCACTTACTCTCTCCAGCCTAATCCATTCCCTTATCTCCCCACTCCAATGACACGTCCTCCTCCTCCTTCTCCTCCTACTCCTACTCCTACTTCTACTCCTTCTCGTCTCTTCCTCCTCCTTCCCGTCTTCCTCCTCCTCCTCCTCCTCCTCGTATCCTTTCTTCCTTTATTTCTTCTTTCCCCTTCCTCCGCCTCCTCATCCCCCTCCTTCTGTTTCTCCACTTCCTCCCATTCCTGTTTTCTTTACTATACTCTTTCTCACCCAAGTAGTCTACCTAGAAAAGCATAACCAAATAGCCTCGTCAAAATCATTAGATCTATCGTTATATGAAACTTATATTATAATATTTTCCTCTTTTCCTCCTTCTCTACCTTCTATTTTCTTTTCAACCTTCATTTTCCCCATCTCCTTCTTTCTCCACTCCCCTTTCGCCTCTCTCCATTTCCCTTTCTCATTTCCCCTTTCTCCTTTCCCATTTCTCCTTTGCTACTCCCATTCCCCTTTCTTTATCCTTCTCTCGTCTCCATTTCCCTTTCTCCATTTCCCATTTCTCCTTTGCTACTCCCATTCCCCTTTCTTTATCCTTCTCTCGTCTCCATTTCCCCATTCTCCTTCTGACCCCCACTTGCCTCTCTTCCCATACGGTACTTACCTTATCGTGTATCTCAAAGTCTAGTGGTGCTGCGAGTGTGATGACGCCACTGCGCTGATCGATGGTAAACAGACCGTCCTTGTTACCGCCCGTGATGCTGTACCTCACTTCAGCACCTGAGGAGGAAGAACGGAGGGAGAGAGAATAAGTATAGGAGGAACACGAGAAAAAAAGGAGGAAGGATGGAGGGAGAGAGAATAAGTATAAGAGGAACACGAAAAAAAAAGGAGGAAGGATGGAGGGAGAGAGAATAAGTATTGGAGGAACACGAGAAAAAAAGGAGGAAGGATGGAGGGAGAGAGAATAAGTATAAGAGGAACACGAAAAAACAAGGAGAAAGGACGGGGGAGAGAGAATAAGTATAGAAGGAACACGAGAGTAAACAGTTGACTGGCCACAAGTAACAGTCCTAACTTTGAGGAGAAAGGACGGAGGGAGAGAAAATAAGTATAGGAGGAACACGAGAGTAAACAAACAATTGACTGGCCACAAGTAACAGTCCTAACTTTGAGGAGAAAGGCTTTGATTCATATTGTGGCAATTCGTTCTGGTACTCAATGAGTGGAGAAGGGTTTTCTTTGATGATTTTATGATAAATAATTATTCTCACACACATTTTAATAACTTTCTAACAGTTAATTCTGACCTTTTTCTTTTGCTGTGAGAGTTTTTCAGCACTAATTTTTATACTTTATTTTTTATACCGTATATTCCTTCACTGTTATCCGTCCATCAACATTTACGAAGTTTGTCCCTGGCTTTGCAGTTTGGCTATACCACGATTTGTTGAAAAAAAAAATAACTAGTTTAATCCATAATATGCTTAAAACATATCGCTGCCCAACCTGGACCAAACCGTAGCAACTTAACAGGACCTAACCTTACTCAGACCCCCCGTGGCAATCTCACCCTGGTAAAAATCTAGTGGCAGACATGAGAGAGTCTGAGAACACTGTTGAGTCAAGTAGCTGAGTGCTGAGTCAAGGAGATGAGTCCTGAGTCAAGTGTTGTCTGCTCCAGTCAAAATTATTCATATTTTCCAGAATGCTTCGACTCGCTTCATTTCTCCCTAAAATAATGAAATAAAATGTGACAACAAAATGTTATTGGCAGTATGTAGTCTAATGAATTTTCAACTCTGTGCCAAGTAACACATTATCTCATCATAGCCGAGGTTGTCTGCTTCATGGAACAGTTTGTACTCATCTGAAGTCTATAATAATTCACCGGTAATTTTGCAGTCCACCCAAATCCCAAATATAATACAACCTTATCAATATAGACTGACTGGTCTCTCCTGTAAATGTAAATGTACAAAAATGCTCCATCCGAATTTGTTGGGAGGTGTGTGTGTGTGTGTGTGTGTGTGTGTGTGTGTGTGTGTGTGTGTGGGGCCTCTCTGCTGCTTAGCCTACTGTACACATTACTTTTTATACACATAATGTACTCACACACACACACACTAACACACACACATGAACACTCAAAATCGGCCGCTGGCACACACACACACACTGCAAAGACAAGAGCGTGGACTTGTGCGTGACTTTAGTGTGGTGGAGTCGTGCTCTCATGAACCCTCCCTCTCTCATCTTCGTCTGCTCAAACAAATTATAATAATAATTAATATTATTATTTTTATAATTATTATTATTACTGTTATTATTATTATTATTATTATTATTATTATTATTATTATATATTATTATTATTATTATTATTATTATTATTATATATTATTATTATTATTATTATTATTATTATTATTATTATTATTATTATTGTTTTCTTTTGCTCAAGTTGGATGGCTACTGAATCCCTTAAGCTATGTGTGAAAACAAACTAATTCAGTAAACGAGTAGGGGAATTGTTTCGAAGCACAGCCGGCAGGAATCAGTAGCCTTACGATTTGATCAGTATATACAGGATATATATATATGATCACATCAGATATTTATGTGGCAGATATGTGAGATTACTTGTTAATTATAGAGTGTACAGTAATTATCACAATATAATTTTTTTTTTTTTTTTTTTTTTTTTTTTTTCAGATTGAGAACGACGACCTTGTTTTTGCTGAATAGAAGTAAACGGCTTGAACCTAAATGTAAGTACAAGTTTACATTGTGCATGAAACTCACAGCAAACCAATTTCCAGAACACTGAGTACAGTGATTGACACGTTCGGTTTGCAACGAGTATTAATTTCCTGTTCGGTCTCCACTTTTCGTTCATTTACATTCCTATCGAACAAAAAAAGGTTAAAGTGTGCAGCCTCTAAATTTGTCAACAAAATTTTGCTCCGTTACGTGTCGCTCTCAGTATCATTCGGATTTTAAGGTTTGAAAATATATTCGGTCCAATATACTTTAGCTTTCATTGGTGTATATCATCTTTACACTCTTCGTTCTCACACACAAATTATTATAAGTATGGTGATGTTGGATGATTATGGGAATGAACACTACATCTCCAGTCATCTCCTCTCATATTGATTCTAGGAAACAAAATTCTTATTGGTGATTTTCATACATTGGTTCTCTCGCCCCATACATACACCTTCTCATCAAATATTCACACAACCACATTCGTAAACATATACGTTATACATTTGCTCAATATATTCACATTAACAAATAAACTTATATGTGCATGCACTTTACTCACACAGACACACACCAACACATGCATGCACTCACTCATACTCACACAGACACCAACACATGCATGCACTCACTCATACGCACACAGACACCAATACATGCATGCAGTCACTCATACGCACACAGACACCAACACATGCATGCACTCACTCATACGCACACAGACACCAACACATGCATGCACTCACTCATACGCACACAGACACCAATACATGCATGCACTCACTCATACGCACATAGACACCAATACATGGATGCACTCACTCATACGTACACAGACACCAACACATGCATGCACTCACTCATACGTACACAGACACCAATACATGCATGCACTCACTCATACGTACACAGACACCAACACATGCATGCACTCACTCATACGTACACAGACACCAATACATGCATGCACTCACTCATACGCACACAGACACCAATACATGCATGCACTCACTCATACGTACACATACCCACAACTTGCATCAATAAATATGAGCGGGCCAATTTTAAGCTCGGAAAGCTGTACCGCACCTACCCACTTTTATTAAAAACGACTCTATTAACCTGACAGTAACTAGTTTGGAAAATTTCCCCTTCGCTTTGACCACCAGATATTCAGGGGAAAGAGACCCAGGCAACACATGCAGTACTTACCTCCCGTCCTGAAATATTTATTCAGTTGCTAGTGAATTTAAGGTCACTGATTTCTCTAGAGTCTAGACTGTGTCACATAATGGCACTTATGCACTTGGGGTCGATCGTTCTTGGTGTTTAGGTTCTCCCTTTTTTCGTGTCATCTGCCTCCCACCAAATTTATTCAACTTGCAATTCTTCAGCATTTCTGACCAATTAACTAACCAACCAACTGATCAACATGTAAACTATCATATTGTGTTCCTCTGCTCACCCCACCGCCTCGTCCCTGCGTATATACTGGATTTTTGAGAACACCCATTATTTCTTCTGGGCCGTGTAGTGTACCGTGAGTTGATGTACTTGTTCATTAGCCGTGTCTCTCCTACATCTCCCAGCCCCCAAACCTTCGCTCCACAATTTCCATGTATAGTCCCCACCCCTCTATTAGTCTGTCACTCACCCTTCCCTTCCCCTTCATGCATGCTCTGCCCTTCCCCTCCTGTCCTACCTACCCTTCCTTCCTTTCTCTTAATGCCCTTCCCCTCCTGCCCCTTCATTCTCCCACTTTTGCTTTCCCTTCCCTTGCTGTCGATCCCTCTCCCATCCATTCCCCTTTATCCTTCTCTCGTCTCCATTTCCCCATTCTCCTTCTGACCCCCACTTGCCTCTTATGCTCGTTCCTTCCCCCTTTTCTTCCTTCCCCCTTCCCCTCCTCCCCATCCTTTCCTCCCTTAGAACCTTGTCTTTGCTTCCTCTTCTGCTTTTGCTCTTCCTCCACCTGCCAATGCTATCACTTCTTATTCTGGCCTTCCCCTTCCCCTCTTTTGTTGCCTCCCCTTCCTGTCCTACTCTAAACCTCCTTTCCTGGCCTTTTGTTACCTTCCCCTTGTTTCCTTTCCTTTTCTTCTCTTCCCTTCCAGCTCTAATCTCCACTTGCCTCCCTATCCTTCCCCTATTGTAATTCTTTTGCATTCTTCACTTTCTGTTAGTTCCCCCGTGTATTCTTGTGTTTGTCGATGCACATTTCTCCCTCAAGACGAATCATTCCTACTACAGTACAGTCTAGATATTCACCTCCTCCCAGTATCAAACACATTAATCCCCAGTAGGAGATAATACCAGGAGCAAAATTCAGTACAGTATGAATATTCTCTGGGATGACAGTGGGAAAACAAGACGTATACCTGGGCAATAGTCACTGGTTACCGGAGAGAGACGAACATTTTCTACCCAGGCTGTACACTGGGGATCAATAGTTTAGTACAGTACAGATCCGGGAAACAATATGAATGAATCTTTACCAACCGTGGTTCGAATATAGGTGTTTCGGGAGTAGCCTATATGGGGATACCAGGCTTGTTGAGATTCATATGGTGTCTCGGATTCAGACAGAAAGAACTATTGACCTTCACTGTACTACACAAACTCATGGGCTAATTATTCTGTACTCACCTTTCTTATGCGAGGCGAGGACAGAGACGACAGATGCTCCGAGGGCCGCGTCCTCCTGCATGAGGGCACAGTAACGCGGCTCAGAAAACTCCAGGGGTCCCGTCCCTTCCCCTGTCAGTAGCCGCGTCGCTGTTGGGGCAGAAAGAGAGACAAACGATTAGAACGATCATTAAAAAATAATCTGAATATCGAAGGTGCATGAGAGTGGGGCGGTGATGGAAAAGCAAAAATAAAGTGTATAAAAGTAAAGTACTAAATAAATGTTGTGAATTAAACATAGCATTACAGAACACACCTTACTCAGAATAGGCTAACAAATGGTCTCCTCCAATGGTGTTGTACCGTTTTCCTGGGGGCATTGTGTATAAAATTGATGATGCTTCTGTGACAGTCGGTACGCACGTCATTCCTTAGTAATGACCAGACTTCATTATTGCAAACTTCATTTACACTTCTTCATAATTGCCAGAGAGAGAGAGAGAGAGAGAGAGAGAGAGAGAGAGAGAGAGAGAGAGAGAGAGAGAATTCAACTGTATTCCTTCTGTACAATGACGAATCGTATCATTCACTGGGAACCTTTCATATTGATGCCCCAGTATAAGCATTAATGACCCCGGGTGTTTAGAGAGTTAATCAAACTAATCGATACTTGTCAATATATTGGATTGCCAGTGGAGAAAATTGTGAGTCTGGAAAGAGCGAGGGCGATTGAAATGGTGGTGGTGTGTGGTCTTTTGGCGAGAGGAAAGATAGGAGATAAGAGAATGTGACGGAGAGGCGGAGACGATAAGGGGAATTGTCGTTTGCCTACAGCTGAGAGAGAGAGAGAGAGAGAGAGAGAGAGAGAGAGAGAGAGAGAGAGAGAGAGAGAGAGAGAGAGAGAGAGAGAGAGAGCAAACAGACAGTCGGACAGAACAGAATGAGGGAAAAGAGAGGAGGGTGGACAAGAGGAGAGAGAAAGCGAGGGGACAGAACTGATACGAGTATAAGATAGAAGGATAGGAGAGCACTACAGGCTAATGAAGGCACATAGAGAGGGGAGGCAACAGGGGAGATAATATGAGAGAGAGATAAAGGGGGAGGAAATCAAGCAGCTCGTTGATGAGGAGAGGAAAGGATTGCGACTGAGAGATGAAAGAAAAATTAATACACTCAACATTAACCGGTGTTTAAAGGGGTATGGGTAGTACAGTGCTGGAGCAAATGATTCAACCAATTTATTCCAAGCAATATAGTCACCATTATTTTTGTTAATATGGTCATGTTTCCTGGCATACTTTCGAGGATTCAAGGCACTCTAAGGTACCAAAAGTATATCGGTACTGTCCCCTTAAGGAAGACTCCAGATAGCCTTTGACTAATAGATGGCAATTGAGGTCCTTCACTATGGTTGTATATATATTTTTGGCACTGTTTGGAGGGATGTGTGTCTCTCCAATTTGCCGACACTTCAGAAACCTTTAAAGAAGTGATCTGCTCTGAATGAAATGAAGGAAGGGGGCCACTGACTCCTCGAATCTATGCCACAAAACACATTACTACCTCAGTATACCACAATGGAAACTGTTTTTTTGTGATATAGTTTGGAAGAATCAATAGCCATCCAATTCATATGACGATAACATTAAATGCATACTGACACAAGTGTGATCCAAATATAGTGACTTTGTACAGGATTAATGATGAAATGAAGACGAAAGTGAGACCATAATTATAAAGATATCAGGTCTTAATAAAGATTTTGTTATTGCCACGAGACATAATTAATGAAGACAAAAACAACATTATATTATATAGGGGTCATAAAATGGTCATATATATAAAAAGAGGTCATAAATATAAAACCCAGGAGACTGATGATGTATATATATAAACAAAAAAAAAATCATCACACTCATCGTTGGGTTTGAGCTCCAGAAGAGATCCGTGGCCAGACCTTATGTCCTAGACTGTAGCTTCCTTATCTCTGTCCCAGGCTAGGAAATAACCTCATCCGGAGTGACCCCACGCACCGCCCTCATCACTCAACATTTTTTTTTTTTTTTTTTTCTGTGTGTGTGTTTGTGTGAGAGACAGATTTTATTGCTATATGTTGTTCATTTTTTTTCCTTTTTTTGTGTGTGTGTTGTGTGCTGTATGTAATATGAGTGTTTATTACGTACACACACTTGTTTATGCATGTTCCTGTGAATGTGAGAATGTAATTGGTAAGTTTATGTAAGCATGTATATTCCTAAACTAAAAGAATATAAAATGTACTTGAGTATATAAGTATAAAGTACTATTATGCTTAACTAAATTCTACAGTATAGTTTTTGTCGAATAATGCAGAATATCTCAAGTGTTTTCAATCGTAATTATGAGGTGACCTGTAAGAAGTTGTGACACACGATGAATTCCAACAGGTCCTTCTGGTTTGACTAGGAAGACGACTCAGTAAACCTCCCCGATCTCAACTTAGGATGCGACTGCCAGAGGGGTCCCTGAGTGTGTGTAGAGAAGAGCAAAGGGGAGGAGGGAGGGATCTGCGTCGGATCTGCATGCGAAGCGAAGGTTAGGCAAATGTTGAGGGACTGTAACCAATCTATTGTGGCCCCCGCTGGTTCCTTCAATGCTCTCCAACGCTCCAGGGAGATAGCAGCGTCGGTGACTGGAATATTTACCAACTGTCCTCGGTTTGGGACCATTTCCTTGTAAGAAATGTTTTGGCGTCAGTTCCAACAAGTTTATTTAACAGGTTTGATGTGGGTAAAGTTAAAGGGATGCTATACTTTTGGTACATTACAGCACTTTGATTCCTCCAAAATATGCCAGGAAACAGGGCTAAAATAACAAAACTAATGGTGGCCTGCTGCTTGAAATAGTTTAAAGGAATCAGTGCCTCCAGCTTTACCAATTACCAGTCCAGTAGCACAAGATATAAACGGAAAAGTTATTAAATGTCACATATTAGTACCCAAACACTCATAAGTCCCTTCAACATCAATCAAACACAAAAGCGGAATAATGATTGTGAAGAAAAGATGGAGGAATTGGTGTGGAGAGCGAGGGTCTCCTATATATTATCTGCTAATGGTGGAACTTGAACGGGTGGTTGGAGGAAGAACTGGTCTCACTTGCATAATAAGGGACCGGAGTCTCCCCACTGCCTTCTACAAACTGAAGTTATTTTTATACAAAGTGTTCTCAGATGCAACTCACCAAGATTCAAAATAACACAAAATAGCACATAACACTTATACTTCACAACCTCTAGAGTTATCTGTTTCTCTACTTAGTGATAATGGGAGATAACTGTATGGACTGTGTGTCGTGTATATTCATCTGATACTGCCACGAAACATGTATTCATTATTGGTGAGAGAATGTAAGAGTTATATCTTGATTAAGAGGAAATTATAGTACTGAGTTCTTTACCGAGAGTACTTTAGATAAATATGTATTGTTTCCTGATACTGTGATAAATTCAGTCGTTAAGTGTAAGCTACTTACTGTATGATTATATTTAACGGGAAGCATTGTTGTTTTTTGGTAGGTTGTGCATCAGACTACCTTTATGATGATGGTAGTAAACGAGGTCATTTTCCAATAGTCCTCGTCACCGTCACTTCTGTATGTATGTTTCTCTGGCCATCACTGTTCCTGCCACTACCACCTATACCAACGGTGGTGGTACTACTACTACTACTATTACTACTATTACTACTACTATTACTACTTCTACTTCTACTTCTACTTCTACTTCTACTTCTACTTCTACTACTACTACTACTACTACTACTACTACTACTACTACTACTACTACTACTACTACTACTACTACTACTATTACTACTATTACTACTACTAATACTATTACTTCTACTACTACTACTACTACTACTACTACTACTACTACTAGTACTACTACTACTACTACTACTACTACTATCACTATAAGAAGGCCAATATTGTAGGCAAATTGGAGTTCTTGATACTCTTAATTAAGCTATACCAAGAAACACTCTAATTCAAGTTAGGTGTTACTTTGGTGTTAAATTGAATGAGTGAGACATCTGAAATTTACCAACAACAACTTACCCCAATTTACTCTGTTTACCACTACCACGGCAATAACCACTACCACCACAACCACTACCACCACAACCCCCACTACCACTTCAATAACCACCACTACCACCACAGCCACTACCACGACCCCCATCACCACTTCAATAACCACCACTACCACAACCATTACCACCACAACCACTACCACGACCCCCATCACCACATCAATAACCACCACTACCACGACCCCCATCACCACTTCAATAACCACCACTACCACTACCACAACCACCAATACCACCACCACCACCACCTCTACCGTCGCCATGGCATGCAGTTTTCTTGATACACAGTGATAGTCAAGATGGATGGGGACGAGGATGCTGACTGGAGCCAAGCAGTCCATACAGAAGCAGCAGAATATAAAATAAACCTTATGGCCATTTCTCCATATATATACCAAAATCCCCGTGGTTTGTTGTTGTTGTTTGAGTTATTTGATGAATTATTTTAAAAGGATTATTGATATATTCACAGTGTTTTTGTTTTGTTTTCGAGGACAGGAGGAGGTTTGGCGATCCCTTTAAAATATATTATGTGGTGCAAATTATTTTTAGTATATTTCTTTATGAACCCCGACCCAGATGATGTGAAACTCCCATGTCAGAATGTAATACTCGCTTTCTGTATTGAGAGATGTATGTATGGTATTATTTGCTTCAGTATTATCTCAGGTTATTTTTTTCCCCCCGTGATGCCCGTCTTACCTCTCCTCCTTTCTCTCCAGTTATTATTCCAGCGATGCCTCCTTCACCTCTCCTCCTTCCTCTCTTGTCTCATTCAGCCCCCTCTTCTTCCACTCCAGTCTCCTCCTCCTCCTTCTCCTCATCTCCAATCTCTTTTACCCATGCCTGCTTTCTTTCGTCCTCCATTTCCAGTCTCCTACATTGTTTTTACTCCCCCTCCTTTCTGTCTCCTCCTTTACCCTTCCTCCCCCTCCTTTCTGTCTCCTCCTTTACCCTTCCTCCCCCTCCTTTCTGTCTCCTCCTTTACCCTTCCTCCTTCCTCTCCAGTCTCATACATTGCTTTTCCTCTACCTCCCTCCTGCCTCCTTTATTCCTCCTCCTCCTCCTCCTCCTCCTCCTCCTCCTCCTCCCTCTCCTTCATCCCTGTTTGCCTTCTTCCCCATCCTTCACCCTGCCACTTCTCTTCACACCAGTAAGTCGGTCCAAATTATCCATCGCCCCCAGCCTGGTTCCTTCCCCAGCCTTGGCATCCTTCCACTCGTTGCAGAGCTGTCTTCTTGCACTCTGCTGTCCATTAGCTTGCTTGCAATGTGACCGTAGCCTACTCTGAATAATTCGTGCAGCGTGCCGTCCTTAGGAGTCATTATTGCAGTAGGATGCAATATTTCACGTGGCAAAACCTCGGCAAAATGAGAGGAGGATAAGGAGACAGAAAATTAAATTGAAAAATGGGTGAAATGAAATATGTGAGGAAATGATGTGATTGTGAGAGAATGTAGTAGTAGTAGTAGTAATAGTAGTAGTAGTAGTAGTAGTAGTAGTAGTAGTAGTAGTAGTAGTAGTAGTAGTAGTAGTAGTAGTAATAGTTCTGGTATTAGTGGAAGGAGAACGAGGAGGAGGAGGAAAGGTGGGAGGACATGAAAGAAACAAAAGCGAGAGACATCAGAATGGAAGAGAATTAACTGATGAGCTAGATAACTCTTAACATACTCTCAGCCCCCCACCCCTTCTTCCTACACACACACACACACACACACACACACAGCGCCACTATGTACTCTTGCAGCATGGGACTAACACTGCATGAAGCCTGAGATGAACCATAACTCACTTCTGCTTCACTCCCTTCGCTGGTTGGCTGGTCTTTCCTTCCTTCCTTCCTTGTCTTTGCACATTTTCTAAAGGAGGTCATTAATCTTGTGTGTCCTTAAGCAAAATATATGTCCATTTATTCTCACTTCTTATACGGTGATGCTGTTTATTTTAGCACTAAGATTTTACTAGGGAATAATAAGTGACATAAAATATAGGGACGTTTAGAGAGTGTTGTACATATTTGTGCTGCTTGTAGGTACACACGCAATCCAAAATATGTATCCAGGCTTGATTCGAATAGTCTGATCGAGTATTAAGCGAGCTCAAGCAAATATAAAACAAGATAAGCTTTGTAATTTGTTCACTAGTATGTCAAATTATTCGAAACTTCAACAAGACCTGGATACAAATTTTGGATTGCGAGTGTACAGTACTTAAAGGGATTGTCCCCACACACCGCGACCCCAATCCCATACACACCCACCGAACCCCACACACACCCCAATCCACACACACCCCAATCTCTAACCACTCACCAGTTTCCACATACTCCAATAACCCCACACGTCCCTCCAATCCCCAAACACCCCAATCCCTACATATGCCCCAATCCCCACACTCACCAATTCCCCCTCACACTCCAATCCCTACACACACCCCAATCCCTACACACACCCCAATCCCTACACACTCACCAATTCCCCCACACCCCAATTCCCACCCCATATCAATTCCCACACCCCCATATCAATTCCCACACTCACCAATTCCCCCACACCCCAATTCCCCCACACCCCAATTCCCCCACATAACAATTTCCACGCTCACCAATTCCCCCACACCCCAATTCCACACACCCCAATTCCCACACACACCCCAATTCCCCCACCCCATATCAATTCCCACACCCAGCAATTCCCACACTGGCCTTGAGAGCCCCGAAATTTGACACCTCAAAGCCACACACACACCACAGACCTCAATCCCTGGCTCACCCCTCGGCCCCCAAAACATGAAGTGACATACATAACACCACGCTCCAGATCCCTCACACACACACACACACACACACACACACACACACACACACACACACACACACACACACACACACACACACACACACACACACACACACACACACACACACACACATATATATAGAAAAATAAACACATACATACACAAACACACACACACACACACACACACACACACACACACACACACACACACACACACACACACACACACACACACACACATACACACACACATACATGCATACAAAAACACACACACATATAGAAAAAAAAACACACATACAGATACACACACTCTTATCCATACCTACACACACACACACACACACACACTTACTCATACCAAAACACACGCACTTACCCATACACACACACACACACACACACACACACACACACACACACACACACAGCAATGCCCTTCGAGTTCACTTACCTTCTTCCTACGTGGACCTGGATCTAATTACCACCGTGGATGTATTCCCCAAGTGTGTTCAATCTGAGGCCCGACCACTATGTGTTATTCTCCTCTCGCCAAGTGTATTCAGTTTGAGACCCGGGCACTAGATTTTTCCTTTGGTTTACGTCATGTTAGTAGTACCCTGAAGCCATCTGATATCTGGGGGCGTTATTAATGGGCTTACGAATATTTTTTTAATATATATTTTTATTTTATTGTAGCTTCCAAGACACTTCATCCCATCTCGTAAAAGTGATTTGTTATGGTTACCCAACACCCTTCATCTCTTTGGTGTATATAAGGAAACGGAAAATAGACTGTGTGGAATATTTTGAGGTGTTATTTATTTATACTAACCTCATCTAATATAGAAAATATATTGCTAAAAGTGGCACCATGTAAAAAGGAACATTTACCCATTACATTTCGCTACAGTTTATGTCCGTAATTAATCAGGAGTAATCAGTTGTCACTACTAATGTTTTTTTTCCTCATATAACATCTTTATCAACCTAAACAAACTTAAGGACCCTGTGATTGTGTATGAGACTTGGTGGCTTCTGATTCCTCCTGACTATGCCACGAAACAAGCCACTTCAATCTAAGTGGTGTTTCGTGGCAATATTTGAAGGACTCACTTACCTCCAAAATTCTGACTATATCACAGGGTCCCTTAAGGAGATACAGTACAATCTTGTAGTCACAGTGAGGGCTACAATCCTCTACATTATACCAAGAAACAACAGGGTACCTTGGTATACTCTTAGGGGATAATTATGTCTTGTAGCACACTGTGGAGGAATAAGTGTGTCTTCAATTTAACCCTAAGCTCACCGTGATAAATTCAACTTGACTTATTCTAACTAAACTAGCCACTTGTAGCTGAAGTATAGTTGGCTGTTCATGAGAGACTGTCCTCAGATCAAGCGTATAATTGGGAGTATGACACCCGGACTGCATGACCTCGATAGCAATTATTTACCTGCCTGAGAAACTATTGATAGAGTCTGCTGAGTACGGTTGGTCTCCACTTGGACCCTGTAAGATAATATTCACCCTGGCTAATTAGATACGATGCATAAGGAGAATGTACTCGTGTTTATGGCAGTGAAGGGATTGAGTGGGTTGATTAATGAGGATGTACCCGTGTTTATGACAATGAGGATGTACCCGTGTTTATGACAATGAGGATGTAGTCGTGTTTATGACAATGAAGGAGTTAAATATTGGGTACAGAATATTGGTAGGGTACATTGTCTAGGATGGAGTACTGGTAGGATAGAGTACTGGTAGGATGGAGTACTGGTAGGTGTTATAGAGTACTGGTAGGATGGAGTACTGGTAGGTGTTATAGAATACTGGTAGGATGGAGTACTGAATGGATGGAGTACTGGTAGGATAGAGTACTGGTAGGATAGAGTACTGGTAGGTGTTATAGAGTACTGGTAGGATGGAGTACTGGTAGGATGGAGTACTGAAAGGATGGAGTACTGGTAGGATGGAGTACTGGTAGGATGGAGTACTGGTAGGTGATATTGGTGAATTAGAGGGTAGTAATTCCTCCAAACTTACCCTCTGATATTTTCTCTTGGTTTCTAATTATCTATTTCTTTTTTCTATTGCTCTGTGACCGTTTATTTGTTCTTCCTCTTACATTTTAATCCTTCCTTTATTCTTCCTCTTCCTAACGTCTAATTTTTATTCTTCCTTTTATTCTCCATGCAGTTAATCCTTTCAGACTCCCTTTTTCCTCCTCCTCCTCCTCTCCTCGTCCTCTTCCCCCCTTCCTACTCTTCCCCCCCTCTCCTCCTCCTTCTCTTCCTCTATTACCCCCTCACCACCTTCTTCTTCTTCTTCATCATCTGCCCTTCTCTCCAGCCATTCATTAGTGCCCTCTGCCTCTCGTGTCATTGATTTACCTGTTCTTTTCACGCCCGGAGTCAATATCGGACCCAGACCAGCTAGCTTCTCACGCTCCAACCCGTGCACCACTCGTTTGTGTCGTGTCGTGTGTCGGGTTTCCTATTTGATCAGGATTTATGGTCGTACGAGGTCGTGTTTCCTATGCTCCTAGGCTGATTTTTGTGTGTGTGTGTGTGTGTTTTTTTTTTTTTTTTTTTTTTTTTTTATATTACTGCCTCTCATTTTCGACTCTCCCTCCTTTTCTTGCCATTTTTTTGTTTTCTACTTCCTCTTCTATTTCTTTCTATCCGTTTTCTATTTTCTTCCTCCTCTTTCTCTTTCTTGTTTAATTTCCACCACTACCTACCATGCACATTCCAATCCTCATTTTCCATCTCATCCTTCCTCTCTTCATGCATTTCCACAACTCCTTTCCATTCCTCACAGTCTCTCCTTCTGCCTCATTTCCACCTCCTCCCATCTCTTCCATTTTTTGGCTGACATATTTAATAGTCTGCCTTTTTTCGTTCTCTATATTCGTGCTCTCATCCACACTCCCTCTGAAGGCATTTGATATTCCCTCTTACTTATCCCCGAAGGTCATACATAGCCTCTTCATCCTGTCTCCTTCCCTTATTGCTCCTCCTCCTTCCTCCTGATTTCCTCTTGTCACTATTCCTGCTGCTAATCTTCCCTGACTCCATCCTCTTCCCTTTCCCTCCTTCCTTCTGACTCTCTTCATCCTCTTTGCCACCTTGTATCTCTCTCTCTTTCTCTCTCTCTCTCTCTCTCTCTCTCTCTCTCTCTCTCTCTCTCTCTCTCT
>JAWQEG010008232.1:20000-23008 GCA_033782935.1 Petrolisthes cinctipes | reverse complement strand
TGAGTACAGTAGTTGCTTGTATCCAGTTTACATTGTTTGGTTTGCTTGGTTAGTGAGTACGGATAGTTGCTTGTATCCACTTTGACATTGTTTGGTTTGCTTGGTTAGTGAGTACAGTAGTTGCTTGTATCCAGTTTACATTGTTTGGTTTGCTTGGTTAGTGAGTACGGATAGTTGCTTGTATGATATGGTACGTATAAATTGTGTAATGTGCGCAAGTCCACAAGGAAAGAAAGAAACACGGAGTCCCAAGCTCTTTCGTGTATTCACATCTTGAGGGGAAATACAGATGTGAATACACGAAAGCACTTGTGACTCTGTGTTTGTTTCCTTCCTTGTGGACTTACACATATTCCTGGACCACGTGCCCAAAGTGATTTATTTGCAAATTGGGTAATATTAAAGCATTTGTCCATAATGTCTTTTTGACTCAAGGTTTTCAGGATGCAATGTTTAATAGTGTGTTTGTAACCAATCTGTTGTTTACATCTGTCACAAATGAGTGTTTTGGGAGATCTCCCCCCAACCAATCTCCAAAAACACTAATGATTTCGTTGCCTTATCATCTGTATACTATTCTGGATAGTGGACAGTAGAATATATGGTCAGACTTTGAGTAAAGTGCACAAAGTGTATGGAAAAGGTACAAAAAAATATAACGTAATTTTGTAGGGTACTTTTACCATAATTCCATACCAGCCTTGATTCCATGTCCATGTTTTTCATTTCCATGCTCACACTATGACCTTTCATGATTCTTTCTCTTACATATTATGCCCTGAAATTGATCTACTCCCCTGTGTAGCTCTCTTTCACTCTCTGCTGGTAATACTGTGTCACCTGGAACTCTGCTGGTAATACTGTGTCACCTGGAACTCTGCTGGTAATACTGTGTCACCTGGAACTCTGCTGGTAATACTGTGTCACCTGGAACTCTGCTGGTAATACTGTGTCACCTGGAAATAAGCTTGTCACCAGAGACCTTTTTATTCCACTCAGCCTCATATTCTCTTTTCATACTGGTGTGTTTTATATAGTACTGTACTAAGGGGGTGTGGTGGGTGTAGGGGATAGACTTGGGGGGGTGGGGGTTGTAGTAATCACTGGTATTGGTCTGTGTTTGTTCCTACCTGCCTTACAACCCCGGCTGAGGATTTTTAGGCGGATAACAACATTACCAGGTGGGTAAGTTGATCCGCGTTTAAGTTGGAACAGAGCAGCACGGGAATAACAAAATGTAACCATTGTGTTAGGCAGGTAATAACATCACCAGGTGGGTAAGTTGATCCTCGTTTAAGTTGGAACAGAGCAGCACGGGAATAACAAAGTGTAACCATTGTGTTAGGCAGGTAATAACATCACCAGGTGGGTAAGTTGATCCTCGTTTAAGTTGGAACAGAGCAACACGGGAATAACAAAGTGTAACCATTGTGTTTGTAACAAACATTGTCTTTACTCTCCACTTGTAGAATAATTAGTCCCTCACTGTCCTCTTCATTCATGATGGTGAATGTGGTGCAGGTGGGATGAGAGGTCAATATGCTGACCTTGGCTGCCCCAGGGAGTGCCAAACCACACGTCTGTGTGTGTGTGTGTGTGTGTGTTTGGAGGCTTCTGATTCCTCCAAACTATGCCAACAAACCACCTCCTTCCATATAGGTGTGTGTGTTTGTGTTAGAGAGAGAGAGGGAGAGTGTGTGTGTGTTAGAGAGAGAGAGAGTGAGTGAGAATGTGTGTGTGTGTGTGTGTGTTAGAGAGAGAGAGGGAGAGACAATGTGTGTGTGTGTGTGTTTGGAGGGTTCTGATTCCTCCAAACTATTCCACGAAACAAGCTCCTTCCATATAGGTGTGTGTGTGTTAGAGAGAGAATGTGTGTGTGTGTGTGTGTGTGTGTAGGCTTCTGATTCCTCCTAACCATGCCATGAAACAAGCTCCTTCCATATAGGTGTGTGTGTGTGTGTTAGAGAGAGAATGTGTGTGTGTGTGTGTGTGTGTAGGCTTCTGATTCCTCCTAACCATGCCATGAAACAAGCTCCATCCATATAGGTGTGTGTTAGAGAGAGAATGTGTGTGTATATGTGTGTTAGAGAGAGAATGTGTGTATATGTGTGTTAGAGAGAGAATGTGTGTGTGTGTGTGTGTGTGTGTGTGTGGAGGCTTCTGATTCCTCCTAACCATGCCATGAAACAAGCTCTATCCATATAGGTGTGTGTGTGTGTGTGTGTTAGAGAGGAGGGAGAGAGAATAGGTGTGTGTGTGTTTGGAGGCTTCTGATTCCTCCAAACTATGCCACCAAACCAACTCGTTCCATATACTGTAGGTGTGTGTGTTTCATGTTAATATTTAGAGGAATTATTTGCTCCAAGTTTACCACCCAACATTGTACTGTCTCTCTAAAGGGGGTGCGGGAATAGGGGGACAGGCTTGGGGGGGGGTTTAGGGGGGTGCAGGAGTAGGGCACAGGCTTGGGGTGGTTTTGGGGGATGCGGGAGTAGGGGGACAGGCTGGGGGGGGGGTTAGGGGGGTGCGGGAATAGAGGATAAGCCTGTCCCCCTATTCCCGCACCCCCAAACCCCCCCCCCCCCCAAAGCCTTGTCCCCTACTCCCGCACCCCCTTAGGCTGCGTTTACACCAAGCGAGTTAAGTCAAGGCGAGTCAAGGCGAGTCAAAATGAGTGATACGGGAGGTCCCATTTTTTCCTGAGTCACGGCAAGTTACCCCTATATGGATCATTATATTTAACACCAACTGTATGTATGTATGTACAGTCTAATTTATATAATAATATACAGTTTGTATGTATGTGTATGTAGGTTGGATTTAGAAATATGTTTATTACTAATTAATTTATCTACTTTACAGGTGTGTAGTGAAAAGAGAAGAAGAGAGGAGGAGGAGGAGAGGAGAGAAGGAGAACACAAGAGAAGAGAGAGAAGGAGAACACAAGAGAGAAAGTGAACACAATGATTACTGAGGTCCTGATATGTTTATGTATGTGTGTATGTGTG
>JAWQEG010008232.1:0-7500 GCA_033782935.1 Petrolisthes cinctipes | reverse complement strand
AAGACTGTAATACACACAAACACACTCACCAACAACACAACATACACACAAACACACTCACCAACAACATACACTCTGTGAATGTCTGTCTGTCCAGGATGTAACACAACACCTCATTCTATTAAACACATTATGGAAGACTGTAATACACACAAACACACTCACCAACAACACAACATACACACAAACACACTCACCAACAACACAAAATACACTCTGTGAGGGCACTGTGGAAAAGCCTGGTTCAGGAGGTGGGGGTTGCTGGGCCAGGTGATGGTGGGGGGAGGTGGGGGTTGTTGGGCCAGGTGATGGTGGGGGGAGGTGGGGGTTGCTGGGCCAGGTGATGGTTGGTTCAGGAGGTGGGGGTTGCTGGGCCAGGTGATGGTTGGTTCAGGAGGTGGGGGTTGCTGGGCCAGGTGATGGTGGGGGGGGAGGTGGACTGCTAGTTGCTTCACATACCAACACAATCAATCAATGTTCTTCCCAGCCAAGCCAGACACTCTTTCTTGGACATTGACACCTTCAATCCTTGCTGCTACTAAAAGGAAAAAAATATAAACATGTAGAGGATGGTTGTAAAAGTATTGGTACCCATTATATTATATAGATAATGAATGTCCCACAGACCTCACCACCCACAGACCTCACCACCCACAGACCTCACCACCCACAGACCTCACCACCCACAGACCTCACCAACCACAGACCTCACCACCCACAGACCTTACCACCCACAGACCTCACCACCCACAGACCTCACCACCCACAGACCTCACCACCCACAGACCTCACCACCCACAGACCTCACCACCCACAGACCTCACCACCCACAGACCTCACCACCCACAGACCTCACCAACCACAGACCTCACCACCCACAGACCTTACCACCCACAGACCTCACCACCCACAGACCTCACCACCCACAGACCTCACCAACCACAGACCTCACCACCCACAGACCTCACCACCCACAGACCTCACCACCCACAGACCTCACCACCCACAGACCTCACCACCCACAGACCTCACCAACCACAGACCTCACCACCCACGTCACACACAGAGTTACCTTCACCTATGTCTGTGTAAGTAGGAAGACCTCAGACACCTTCAGCTATGTCTGTGTAAGTAGGAAGACCTCAGACAGCTTCAGCTATGTCTGTGTAAGTAGGAAGACCTCAGACACCTTCAACTATGTCTGTGTAAGTAGGAAGACCTCAGACAGCTTCAGCTATGTCTGTGTAAGTAGGAAGACCTCAGACACCTTCAGCTATGTCTGTGTAAGTAGGAAGACCTCAGACAGCTTCAACTATGTCTGTGTAAGTAGGAAGACCTCAGACAGCTTCAGCTATGTCTGTGTAAGTAGGAAGACCTCAGACACCTTCAGCTATGTCTGTGTAAGTAGGAAGACCTCAGACACCTTCAACTATGTCTGTGTAAGTAGGAAGACCTCAGACACCTTCAGCTATGTCTGTGTAAGTAGGAAGACCTCAGACACCTTCAACTATGTCTGTGTAAGTAGGAAGACCTCAGACACCTTCAGCTATGTCTGTGTAAGTAGGAAGACCTCAGACACCTTCAACTATGTCTGTGTAAGTAGGAAGACCTCAGACACCTTCAGCTATGTCTGTGTAAGTAGGAAGACCTCAGACACCTTCAACTATGTCTGTGTACACTACTGGTACTGTAACACCATAAATAAAAACCCAGAACTCATAATGAAAACTCAATAGGCAATATAAATGTACATAAAAAATTGCCTTCCAATACAGTTAGTCTGTTGTGAGATGAGATAGTTAGCATTGATAACATTATAAACTAACTTATGGTTATATTATTATGTTATGATAAAGTGTTACTATATAAGAAAATAATGAGTAATTATATACAACTGTTGAGACAGATAGATACATAGATAGATAGATAGATAGATAGATAGATAGATAGATAGATAGATAGATAGATAGATAGACAGATAGATAGACAGATAGATAGATAGACAGATAGATAGATAGTGAGTTAGATAGAGATAGTGAGAGAGAGAGAGAGAGAGAGAGAAAGAGAGGGAGGAAGAAAGAAAACATGATGAAATAAGGACAGAGGAAGAAAAAAAGAGGGCTAGGGGAAGAAAAAGGGAGAGAGGGGACGAAAAAGAGATAGGATAAAAAAGGGAGAAGAGAGAAAAAGAGAGAAAAAGAGAGAGAGGAAGAAAGAGAGAAAGAGAGGAAGAAAGAGAGAAAAAGAGAGGAAGAAAGAAAAAGAGAGAGGAAGGAAGAAAGAGAGAGAGGAAGAGAGAGAAAAAGAGAGAGGAAGAAAGAGAGAGAGAAAGAGAGGAAGAAAGAGAGAGAGGAAGAGAGAGAGAAAAAGAGAGAGGAAGAAAGAGAGAAAAAGAGAGGAAGAAAGAGAGAAAAAGAGAGAGGAAGAAAGAGAGAGGAAGAAAGAGAGAAAAAGAGAGAGGAAGAAAGAGAAAAAGAGAGAGGAAGAAAGAGAAAAAGAGAGGAAGAAAGAGAGAGGAAGAAAGAGAGAAAAAGAGAGAGGAAGAAAGAGAGAGAAAGAGAGAGAGGAAGAAAGAGAGAGAAAGAGAGAGAGGAAGAAAGAGAGAAAAAGAGAGAGGAAGAAAGAGAGAAAAAGAGAGAGGAAGAAAGAGAGAAAAAGAGAGAGGAAGAAAGAGAGAAAAAGAGAGAGGAAGAAAGAGAGAGGAAGAAAGAGAGAGGAAGAAAGAGAGAGGAAGAAAGAGAGAAAAAGAGAGAGGAAGAAAGAGAGAAAGAAAGAGAGAAAGGAAGAGAGAAAAAAAGATAGGAAGAAAGAATAATATTCATCTAATAAATACAAGCAACAATTACTGACTAGTCAAGACAACAACAACATAATAACAAAACATGAAAATATTCAATACCAATTTGTTAGAGTTACCTATAGGTGGATGATTAATTAATTATTATTGTCCGTGACTGTACAGTTGGCAAAAAAAGTTTCGTTACCATCCTTTTAACAGTGTGATGTAATGTTGGTAGGCCTGACTGGTGAGTGAGGTGTGGTGCGAGCATGGAGGTAGTATAGGTGGAGTCACCATGGCTCACTAATATCATGGAGGTAGTATAGGTGGAGTCACCATGGCTCACTAATCCAGGCAGGGGAGTAAAGTGAAGCCTCCGAACTGTCATTTTCGGCGCCTTCAATATGGCGGACACCAAGATATGTTTCAGTAAAAGTGGACTTCTGACCTGACATACAAAGGTATGCGCCATCTTGAAGGTGCCGGAAATGACAGATTGGTGGCTTCACAAATCAGGTCCTACTGGCGCCTCCACATATATTACCTCCATGGGCGCGAGTGTCATATATACCTCCGTCACCTCCCCGGACCCCTCAGTGTCTAATGGACAGGCAAGTAGGAATGACGTATTTTTACCCAGTGCTGCTTTTTCTGGGTATTTCAAGGTTATTCTTGTTCTAAAATACTCAAACGTATTTCTTTATGTTTAATGATGAATAGTTAAATAGTAATAGTTCTTGAACACTCAAAATTTAATTTAAAATCAGTTAAACTTTTGATATAAAAAGTTGTCATTGCAGCAGCCCGCGAGGCACAGCTGCTCAGATGGCGGAGTACCAACCCTGCCGCACTTATCCATGTTAAAATTAACGTAGGGGTGGTAACGAAACTTTTTTTGCCAACTGTACATAGACACATGATCATTGATATGGAATAAAGTTGGGGCCAAAATTGATATCTTGCAATATTTAATACCAGCAGAATTTATTGAGTAAAAATTATGAGAGTAAAATCCATCTACCATAACTCATATTTCTCATATTACTCCTATTTCCCCTTCTGACATACCAGAAGAGGCTGGATGGAGCCATTGTGGATGCCTGTCCGGGATGCAACACAACACCCCATTCTATTAAACACATTATTGAAGACTGCAACGCACACAACCACACTCACCAACAACACAACATACACTCTCTGAGGGCACTGTGGGAAAGCCTGGTTCAGGCCATGACCTTCCTCAGGAGCTCGGGGCTGCTCGGCCAGACACCTTGAGGAACTTCAACAACAACAAAAGGTCTCCCCTGGAAAAGAATATGAGTGTTAGACCAGTAGAAAAGGAAACACATAAAATACTGTTACAACTTAGTAAGGATAGAACTGTGTACTAGAACTGTGAGACTTCATCATTAACAATATTTTCCCTCTACCACATCCTGGCCAATAAAGAACAACACCTGTATGATTTTGAACCATCTCAAAATAATAATTGAGGGGGTTGAGTTGACGTAAGGTGTTGTTGTATGATTATATTTTGATATGATACTGATTTACTTACACAATGGAAGGAACTACAACAATGATGTATCACACCTGGTAAGGATAGTGTGTATAGTAGGACTGAGAGACTTCATCATTAACAAGGTTGTGAGGCATGGGGTGGTTCCTGTGGCTGGTGGTCTTGTGGTGTGGTGGGACCCTAAGACCATCCTCACAAATGACCTTGGTAACCAACCCATACACGTTGTTCAGTTCACCATTCCACCATTGGTCCTGGACGAGGGAATGGCAAGATGCATCACATTAAGTACTACAGTAAAAGTCTCTTAATCTGGAGGTTTATACCTCGGAATGCTCGCTCCCAAGGAACTTTTTGGGCCCACCAATTTTACCAATAATTATCACAAAAAATAGTAAAAAAAAAAAATATATATATATAAATTACCGAAAAGTAATCTCCCAGGATATAATTCAGGGGCTGGATGTTCAAAACTTTAGTCCCGGTCATAGCTCACCAGAGGGGGACTAAGTCATCACAATGGCTGCTGCCAGCGATGTTCAAAACATTTTGGGGGCCATGTTGTGACGTCAGAGGGACTAACTAACTCTGGTTGTAAAGCCGCTGAATTTTATACCCACTACCGAGCAGTCTTACCACACTATTCCCCGGTTGTAACTTGCCACAACACAGCCTCATCACCGATAATTACTCTTCAAAACTCATCACCGATAATTACTCTTCAAAACACAACTTAAGTGGAGTGTTACAAATATATTCTAGTATATAGCGGTAGTTTATTGTGGCAAGAGTTATATGACGGTATTTAATACATGATTTGTGCTTTGATTATCGAGATTTAAGTACAAACACTGAAGCCTCCTTGGAATTGTACACGTCTAGGCTATGTGAAATGTTTTAAGTTAAGGGTAGTTATGTTAGGTTAGGTTAGGTTTCTCAAGAATAAAGGGCTTTTTTTCCAAGATATTCCTGATTACATTTTTTTCACACTTAAGTCTAAATAATTTCTACCATAATATTGTGAAAAAAGACCCTGTTTGGACAAACTAACTCAGCCTTAACATAAACAGGACCAAGGTAAACTAATCTAGGCCTAGCCACAGACAATTTGGTATTATTACTGCCACTGTTTCAGACAGAATAGGATTCTTTGGTCAATAATATATTCTACTAGTGTGTTTTGATGTGTTTTTAACGATTTTTATATTCATTTGTTTTTTGTTTTTTTTCTAGAGCATGGATGGACGTAGAGCACAGTTTATATTTGAAATCTAATCCCGGAAGTGTGCCGCGGTCCAGATTAGGTTAGGTCAGGTCAGGTTAGGTTTGGCAAATAAAAAAATAAAAAAAATGAGAAGGAAATGAATTTCAAAATAGTTGAAAACACATCAAAATACACTAGTAGAATATATTATCCAAAGAATCCTATTCTTTCCGAAACAGTAAATTTACCGATAATTTTTGCCACACAAACCAACCTAAGCTACACTATTATTTAAGGCAAATGGCGGCACGTGTGTTTGTTTATAAACAACCTCCTCCATTCTCATTGGCTGTCGTTTTTGTTACAGTGATTTTTATTGGTTGCTTTCATCTCAGCTGGCGAGCTGCCTGCCCTCTACCGCTTCATTCACGAACCATGGGACCAGCACTTAATCCCTCCCTACGACTGACCACGGATCGTTTGAACATCGGTGGGAGGGGCCAGGCCGACTCGGTCGTAGGGAGGGACTACCTTGCGACGGGACTAGCTCAGATACGACCCACCGCGGGACTAAGATATGACCAGTTTTGAACATCCGGCCCCAGTGTTGTAAGTGTGTACAGTATTCATCATGTGTCCTAATAAACCACAACTAAAGAAACCCACTAACATGTTGAGACCTCATAAGACATTAAATCTGGCCCAGAAACTAACTAGCTATATTGGATAAGTTGTAGAAGGGTGTCTATCTCTCTATCTAACTCACTATCTATCTATCTGTCTACCTATCTATCTATCTGTCTACCTATCTATCTATCTATCCATCTATCTATCTATCTATCCATCTATCTATCTGTCTATCTCTCTATCTAACTCACTATCTATCTATCTGTCTACCTATCTATCTATCTATCCATCTATCTATCTATCTATCCTGTGTGACATCCCCACCTTACACTCATAAATCCTGTGTGACATCCCCACCTTACACTCATAAATCCTGTGTGACATCCCCACCTTACACTCATAAATCCTGTGTGACATCCCCACCTTACACTCATAAATCCTGTGTGACATCCCCACCTTACACTCATAAATCCTGTGTGACATCCCCACCTTACACTCATAAATCCTGTGTGACATCCCCACCTTACACTCATAAATCCTGTGTGACATCCCCACCTTACACTCATAAATCCTGTGTGACATCCCCACCTTACACTCATAAATCCTGTGTGACATCCCCACCTTACACTCATAAATCCTGTGTGACATCCCCACCTTACACTCATAAATCCTGTGTGACATCCCCACCTTACACTCATAAATCCTGTGTGACATCCCCACCTTACACTCATAAATCCTGTGTGACATCCCCACCTTACACTCATAAATCCTGTGTGACATCCCCACCTTACACTCATAAATCCTGTGTGACATCCCCACCTTACACTCATAAATCCTGTGTGACATCCCCACCTTACACTCATAAATCCTGTGTGACATCCCCACCTTACACTCATAAATCCTGTGTGACATCCCCACCTTACACTCATAAATCCTGTGTGACATCCCCACCTTACACTCATAAATCCTGTGTGACATCCCCACCTTACACTCATAAATCCTGTGTGACATCCCCACCTTACACTCATAAATCCTGTGTGACATCCCCACCTTACACTCATAAATCCTGTGTGACATCCCCACCTTACACTCATAAATCCTGTGTGACATCCCCACCTTACACTCATAAATCCTGTGTGACATCCCCACCTTACACTCATAAATCCTGTGTGACATCCCCACCTTACACTCATAAATCCTGTGTGACATCCCCACCTTACACTCATAAATCCTGTGTGACATCCCCACCTTACACTCATAAATCCTGTGTGACATCCCCACCTTACACTCATAAATCCTGTGTGACATCCCCACCTTACACTCATAAATCCTGTGTGACATCCCCAACCTTACACTCATAAATCCTGTGTG
>JAWQEG010008231.1:0-22440 GCA_033782935.1 Petrolisthes cinctipes | reverse complement strand
ATAGGAGTGAGGGTTAATCAGTCACCTTCATTTCGCCAACAAACCGAGCCGAGGTTGCTCTTTAGGGTATACATTGATGTTGGGGGCCATCAACGCTATCGTACACTTTAAGGAGTTCCTCGTATGTGTTAGGTGCAGTTACAGCCTCTTATATGTTTTGAATCCCCTCATTTGTATTAGAGGACTAAGGGGACCTCTTAAGAGTAAGGGGCCACATTGGTGTTTGGGATCCTCAGGAGCGTGACACTGTGTTCAAGATTCTCATCAATGTTAGGAACCCCTCAAACCACTGAACTATATTTAGAGTTTGAGAGGAGTAAAGGTTATCAACAGAATTTCACCTAAGAATGAAACTGGAAAGCGTAAAGCAAAAATGTAATTGACTGTATTGGCATTACGTACCTAGCAGCCTAGTGGCTGATATTGGCACTGTAAACAATGAGCTTCGACGCTCGCGGGTAAGCAGTGTGGCCACAGAGAACCACATGAACATCAATCTTACTTTATTCATTGGAGAAACATTTTATAATTTATACAGACCTACGAGATCGTAGTGTATTATACAATATCTGAAAAATAACTTGAAAGCACTGCATGGATAGATTAATGTTTAAAGTGTCTTGGTTGGATTAATTCCTCTGACAGCTTAGTGGCAAGAATGTAAACCTTCAGTACAGAGTTTGGGGGGGATTAGTGATGCTATGCAGTGAAAATTATTTCAAATTTTCCTCCAGAAAGAAGAAAAATATTAATAGCAGCAGTAATCAACAAGCAGGTCATTTGCTCTGATAAGCGACACATGCAAAACGAACTTATGCTTGGTATAGCTTTTCCTGTTACCTGGTATGATCGACTTGCAGTAACATTAATCGAAAAGAGAAATCCAAACACGTCAGAGAAACGTGAGAAGAGGAAACATCCTTCAAGAGATGTTGCCTGTAGCTGTTCCTTGACGATAGCGTGTGTTACATTGGTTGTTCTGTACACGGCAAGGCGCGTCATACCTCCATTATCGTAAAATTTTTCACAAAAATATTACACCATCAATTGCGTGAAGAAACTCGTTTGGCATCGTAAACAGCGTGGCCCTAAGTGGATATTCATGATGTAGAGCGGCTCAGTGGTACCATATCAGCGCCAATGATAATATTATAGCGGTGTCTCTAAGGCCTATATTGTAATTTCTGAGATTTTATGTGGTTTTGCGGGAAAGATAATTGCAAAGTGATGATTTTCGTTTATAATACTGCTCTAAGAAATATCCATAAAAGAATGAACAACTTATAACATCATCAGAAGAGAACCTGCGGAATCGGCAACTATGAATTATGTAGGTCCTGTATCATAGCGTGAATAGCTTCATCAAATTTATACCGGGGTATGGCGGAAGAGTTGCGAGATGTACAGTCACATGCATTGGTTCTGAAACACCTTCAAACGAAACAGCATCGAAAAATGATGCGACACTGTAACTGTTAATCTTGGTAATTTTGTTTCGTATAATTAAATCAAGTGGCTCAGATTCATAAATTTGATACTGGGCCTATGACACACTGCACACGCACTTGCACGCACACAGAACTACACGCACACACACGCCCCCCCCCCCTCTCTCTCTCTCTCTACACACACACACACACACACACACACACACATATACATTGTTCAGTGCTCAACCAACTAATTGCATCGTGGTAATTATACATGACAATGTAAACAATGAAGGCAGCTAGTATTTATTTTGCTTCCTGGTTTTAATTTACGGGTCATCGATTTCCACACCAAACAGTTGCCATCAAGAGTTCTGTTCTGCCTCCAGCCTTTTCACAGCTCATAACTTGACAAAAGTAGTGTACTCAGGAAGCTAAATAAATAGTGGAGGTGGTCGGGTGAACATAAGAGAACTATTGGCTCGTAATCTAGTAGTGGTTGGGAGGTGCGACTGATACCACTAGCAGAGGGTGAAAATTTATATACATACGGTTGTTGCTTGAATGTTTCCCTTAACACTATTATTGGGGGTTTCCGGTATCTCTTATATTATTTTTGTATACAATAGTGGCAGTAAAATTTGCGGACGGATGTGTGTGCCTGTATCTCTATCGCTGATTGACCGGTGGGACCCATGGGGCCCTTGCTGGTTTCAATTACTGAGTTTGTTTTTAGAGCTGTAGTTTATTTGAGGATTGCAGTTATTAGCAAACATCATTATTTTGTTTAGTTTGAACATTCAAGCATTTACACTTTATCGTATACTCTATTTGAAAGCATCCGTGTAGCAAGTGGGGTTTGATTTAATCAATCTGAGAAGATGTTTTTCGAAAAGTATGATAAACAATGAAATGACTGAACTTCCTCCACACAAGAGTAGTGGACATGATGAAATCTGTTAATGAGAAGAAATTCCCCACACGGAATACCTTTCAGCTGAAAACATTTTACTGAACGAAAGCAATTCTCGAGGGGAGTAAATATGACTATTGACTGATATTGTCTTCAAACTAATAAATAACATGGACACAGACACGGAGCAGATGAGAGGGAATTACTGCCTCAGCCTCTCTAGACTTGCATGGAATCGATATTAATTGCTCGCCTGTTTCTGTGTCATATGGTGGTGAAATATACAGTGTTGTCTCGGCAAAAGCAAATCTTCACAAAGGATGAGGAATGAAGACGATGATGAAGAGAAGGTGAAGAACTTATGACGATGAAAAAGAGAAGGAGAAAGAAGAGAATGAAGGGGATAAAGAAGAGAATGAAGGGGATGAAGAAGGACGAACATAGAAATTGGAAACGACGATGGAACGAGGAGAAAATGATGAAGGGACGGATGATAACAATGAAAAAAGAAGTAAAAAAACAAACAAAAAAAACAAGCATATGAAAGAGAATGCAGAGGGAAGAACAAAGAAGATTGGAGAGAGAAGGTGAAAGACAAAGAAGAATAAGAAGAGAAATGGAGAGAGAAGGTGAAAGACAAAGAAGAATAAGAAGAGAAATGGAGCGAGATAGTGGTGGTGGTGGTGGTGGTGGTGACGGCGCCGGTTAAGAGAAGGGGCAGAAATATGCATGTGTTATCTATCAGCACTTGATTTATGAGGAGTCGAGGTTGATTTTCCAGCAGTTTATATGCAAACACCCCCATTGTCATCGGTCCACAAGAATGAGGGGAAAGGGAGAACGCTGAAGACCCAAAGAATTTTCCAAGGTGGTCATGTTCTCGTCAGTGGCGTATTTCTCTGGAGATGTGTTCTATCTTTTCCCTAGCAGCCTTTGTTTTTAATTACCTTTCATAATTAGGTTTCATAAATAACTAACTGTAAAGTATTTCCAAAATCATCTTTAAAATAATGTATTGTACAATCTGACACAACGGACGATGTGATTTGGAACAGTTACCACATACTTGTCGATGGTTTTTAGAGCCCAAATGGGCCACTGGCGTTTATTTGCTTGTTAACATTACTGCCAATAACGACACTCCACGCCTACCGACTTCACCGAGACGACACGTGGTAAGGCAGCAGTTTCATACTCTTCTTTGTGTCATCTTTCACAACACACATTGGTGATAGTTTGGGGAGCTACTGTACATAATTATAATCCGCACGATTTTCCACAAGATATATAAAAATTAGCAAGTACTGGAAAAATCATAACTGATTTCACAAATTTTCTAACACATGTTTTTATCAATAACATATCGAAAAAATCTTAGAATTCCGCAGGACCCAATAAATTTCATGTGAATATATTAAGCTAAACTTTTCCTTTCCGTGTGAGGGGAAGGGTTGAGTACTCCCATGTTTTTTTTATTTGTAACTCTCATTTTTTAGTTTCTCAATTTTTCATGAACAGTTACCCGTAAAAATTCATGCATATTTTCCTGCCAATACCGAAGGAGGAGCTGCCGGACCTACCTGGTACAAGGGGAGAAAGTAAATACCAAATGGGACTAAAATATATTGACGATACACATATAAAAAGTCGTCCAACAATGATAATTTATACTGTACATATTTCTCAAACTGTTTACCATACTTCACAAGGGGGAGAGAAATAATCCGCCGACTCATACATTATAGGCTAAGCAGTTAGTGAATTAAAAAAAAAAAAAAAAAAAATACAGTAGTTGTCCAGGTAATCAATATGTATGGCATAAGTAGCAAATGCGAGTAAACACCTCCTCATTTTCAAGTATCCCTTCCTACTCCTCACCCATTCTCTTACTCCTCCACCTCATTACTGTATTTCTCCCTAGTGCAGGCATATGGCACTTACTCCTCCATGCATTCTTCTCGCTTCGCTACAACAAGATCTTTCTATTACTGCTACTACACCTTTATTCCTACACTTTCTTTTACTATCCCTATTTCTCTTACTATCCTTTGCCTCTCCTCTCCCCTCTAGTCCTCCATTTCCTGCACTTCATCCTTCTCTCCGTAGTGCAAGCATCATGGTTAATATTTTTACTGGGAGGGGAACAGTAAGGCGAGTATATCATAACATTTTGGCGCCCTGCTCAATCACTGCTCCTGTCTCGTCCATTTGGGCCTTTACTGTCAGAGCTTATGATAAAATGGCCTGTAAAAATTATGCTCGGTGATCAGGCTCGCCACACAGGGCATTATACAGTACGTTCTTTGGGGGTCACACGGTTGCCAAGTATGTAGGCTTTCAGTATGGACGATGTTGTAATTTTTTTCCAGTGTTTGTGATCCCGTCGTGTTGGCGAATTACAAGTTTTGGTGATGGTTTGTGTGAATGAAAACCTATGCTTTTTTAATCTCCCCCCTCCCCTCCCCTCCAAAAAACTCAGAAATATTGGAAATGCAAGCTATCGATAGTAGTAAAATAAAACAGGATAAAAACTAAATTGGCATCTGGTCTAGTCGGATACATGATTCAATAAACTAACACACACACACACACACACACACACACACACACACACACACACACACACACACACACACACACACACACACACACACACACACACTCGTAGACAAAGACAGACAAACGGAAAGACAATAACGGGCCTGAAACCGAGGCTAAAGTGGGAGTTTGTGAGGTGCGGTGAGCCAATAGGCGTGGCGGGGTGAGGACGAGGCAAGCGGAGAGGTAGTTAGCAAAGAGATGGGTAGTTACGTGATGGACTGACGGACAGGTGGACGGGTGGGCTGGCAGGCGGACAGACGGACAGACGAGTGGGCTGGAGGACGGACGGACAGGGAGAAAGACAAACAGACCCAGAGAGACACTGCAGACAGACATATATAAAGACAGAATTAGTTACAGCAAGAGCCGGATATACAAATACAAAGTGAGTGATAGACAAATAAACAGAGATAGACATGGATCAAGACAGACTTATTGACAGAAATGCAGACACAGACAGACAGATGAACAAAGAGAAAGAGAGAGAAATGGTGTAAAGAATCAATAGTAAAGGCCACGAAAAATGGAAGTTGAGAGGGAAGGAGCAGGAGACTCGAGAAGAAGGTGGATGGAAGAGAAGGTAAGGAGACGACAGATGGCGAGGAGGAGAAGGAAGATGCAGAGACGACAGGTGTCAGGGAGGGAAGGGGAGATGCGATGGGTGATGGGAAGGGAGAAACGACAGGTGGTAGAGAGGCAGGTAAAAGAAGTTGCAGAAAAAAAGAGAGGTGAAGGATACTAAGGTAAAGACGCGACAGGTGACAGATGGAGGTACAGAAACAACAGATATTTGAGGATGAATAGGATGAGGAAGAGAGAGAGGAAGAGGAAGAGGAAAAGGAAAAGGATGAGGAAGAGGGAAATGAAGAGGAAGAGGAAAATGAAGAGGGAAAGGAAAAGGAAAAGGAAAAGGAAAAGGAAAAAGAAAAGGAGGAGGAGGAGGAGGAGGAGGAGGAGGAGGAGGAGGAGGAGGAGGAGGAGGAGGAGGAGGAGGAGGAGGAATAGGAAGTGGAGGAGGGAAGAGGAAAAGGTAGAGAACTACATAACACATAAAAGGTGTGGATGTAGAAATGGAGAAATGTGACAGAGGGAGATGTTGGTAGAGAAAGGACAGGTGGTAGAGAGGCAGTTAGATGTGCTTGGACAAATGACAGGTGATCGAGGCTACATTAATCACATTTCCTGGATGGACACTCAGGGATCGACAGCTCAGTTCAAGGACACAGTAGGAAGGTGATTGCTAGGTGCAGGATGAAGAGAGATAGGAGGGAGAGCTTAGTGTGTGTAATATGTGAGAAGGTATGTGCAATAATCACCAAAAGTCCAGTGGTCACTATTTGTCAGATGATGCTAATTGTGCTGTTGGGAATAAATACATTTAATCAATCAGAGTCGCACTATCTTTCAAAATATCCAGTGAAAAACTAGTGTAACCCTTATCCAATTCTCTAATTGACGCAGACGGAATTGTGAACTATAAGTTTGTATCATTATTTCTAAGAACGCAGAACTAGAAAGGTATGATGGTAGAGTACAAGGAGGTAAAGAGAGGAGAGGGAGAATGGGAGGGCCAGGCAGATAAATGAGATCCGCAAATTTGCCAGTGGGATGAGGCAGGCTGGCAGCTGACTAGGGGAGTGGAGAAGGGTGATGCTAGAAGGATCCCCTACCCTCTCTCCACTCATAATGGCTGGTGGTAATGGTGATGGTGAGTATGGTGGTGTTGAGGTGGGAAGGAAAGAGCGCACACATCCACACACAGAGATACGTGTGAACGTTGGGGTGCAGCCGTTTATGTAAAACAAGTGCGTATCAAACGTGTAATAACCTACTATTACCTGTCCGCACCGCGGTCAATTGTGGTGGCAAGTTCTAGAACTTGTATTTGTGTTTGTGTGTGTGTCCCTTCAGTGCCAGAAAACACGACTTCATGAATGGGTTTGAAGGTCATAGAGTTAAAGGCGGAGGGAGGGGGATTTGTGGTGTTAGAGGGTGAGGTGAGGGTGGTAGTGTGGTGCAGGTGGTGAGGGTGGCAGTGTGGTGCAGGTGGTGAGGGTGGCAGTGTGGTGCAGGTGGTGAGGGTGGCAGTGTGGTGCAGGTGGTGAGGGTGGCAGTGTGGTGCAGGTGGTGAGGGTGGCAGTGTGGTGCAGGTAGTGAGGGTGGTAGTGTGGTGCAGGAGGGTGAGGGTGGTAGTGTGGTGCAGGAGGGTGAGGGTGGTAGTGTGGTGCAGGAGGGAGGGGGAGACAGTGTGGTGCAGGAGGGAGGGGGAGACAGTGTGGTGCAGGAGGGAGGGGGAGACAGTGTGGTGCAGGAGGGAGGGGGAGACAGTGTGGTGCAGGAGGGAGGGTGGGGCAGTGTGGTGCAGGAGGGAGGGTGGGGCAGTGTGGTGCAGGAGGGAGAGGGAGGCAGTGTACTTCAGGAAGGAGCGGTAGGCAGAGAGATTTGGGAGGGAGGAAGAAAGATCTGTGATGTGCAATAAGGTTGGGAAAGCCATGTGTTGTAGGAAAAGGAGGGGCTGTGTGGTGTATGAGGAGGGAGAAAGTATAGTGTACACTAAGTGTGAATTTGGGGAGAGGGGGTGGAGTGGAATGTACTACAAAAGGAAGAGGTGGAGGAAGAGAAGGAGAAAGAGAAGGAGGAAGAGGAGGAAGAGAAAGAGGAAAAGGAGGAGGAGGAGGAAAAGGAGGAGGAGGAGGAAAAGAAGGAAAAGGAGGAGGAAGAGGAGAAAGAGAAGGAAGAGGAGAAGGAGAAGGAAGAGGAGGAGGAGGTGGAGAAGGAGAAGGAAGAGGAGAAGGAAGAGGAGGAGGAAGAGGAGGCCGAGTAGTGAGTGGTGCAGGCAACGTCATCCATCACCTGATCTAATAGGGTTTGCATAATCTCTAATAAGGGAGGAAGTTGCAAGGGACAAAGTGGATTTCGTGGCCGACCCTGGGAGCGGTGACACAGAGTAATGCAATTCTCCGTAGGTTCTCTCCTTCCCCTCTCTCTCCATCCCACACTCACTCCTGCACTCGCTCCCTTCCTGTACCTCTCCCACTTGCCTCCTACTCTCTCTCTCTCTCTCTCTCTCTCTCTCTCTCTCTCTCTCTCTCACGTTCAACTCTTGCTCTGGTTTTGTTTCTCGCTTTCTGTTTTATTTCTCACAATGCCTTCCCTCCATTCCCTTCCTATCTTCCGGCACTCAGCTCTTTACCATTCTTTCTTCCTTTTATTTCTTCTCTTCTACTTTCCTCTCACTGCTTTCTATCCTTCTCTCTCTCTCTTTCTCTCTCTTTTATTACCTTCTATCTCCCTTTCTCACTGCTTTTCGTCACCCTCTTCCATTCTTTTTCTTCTCCCTCTTTCTCTTACAAAACATGCACCTTCTTTCCGATTTCTCATTTTTAACTTTTCTCTATTTCTTACCTTCTTTCTTTTCTCTTCTCTCGCTATCTATAACTTTACACACTTGTCCCTCCAACATCCCTTTACAATATTCTCTCTTGCCCTGTCTCATTCTCAACATCAACAATGGAGCAGCACGACTCGACACACATCATCATCAACAACAAATACAAACACAACATCAACAACACAATACTACATTAATACAAACACAACATCAACAACACAATACTACATTAATACAAACACAACATCCACCACACAACACTACATTAATACAAACACAACATCAACAACACAACACTACATTAATACAAACACAACATCAACAACACAATACTACATTAATACAAACACAACATCCACCACACAACACTACGACAGGACAACTATACATTAATACAAATACAACAACATCCACCACCACCACCACCACCACCACCAACCTTTCCATCGACCAATACACCACCAACATTATCAACCTTTCCATCGCGGGGCTGCTCGGCCAGACAGCTTGAGGAACTTCAATAACAACCACCTTTCCATCGACCAATACACTATCATTATCAAGATCAGGACAGCCCAGCAACAACAACAGTATCCCCTTATGTGTGTGGTCCCCAACTCTATATACAACTTCCCTTATTGAGAATCTTAGCAAACTTTGCCTCACTTAGTCACTCTCCCCTCGCCAACCAGTTCCATCTCTCTAAGAAATAAGGTGCAAGGTGACTGGGTGGAGGGAAGGAAGAGGGTGGACAGGCCTGGAGGAGATATGAAGGAAGGGATCGGAAGAGGGAAGGGATGATGAGGGTTAGAGGGGAGGGAAGAGGTGTAGAGGGGAGGGAAGAGGTGTAGAGGGGAGGGGAAGGAGGAGGTGGAGAGGGGAGGGGAAGGAGGAGGTGCAGAAGGGAGGGAGGGAGGATGTGGAGAGGGGAGGGAGGATGTGGAGAGGGGAGGGAGGAGGTGGAGAGGGGAGGGGGAGGTGGAGAGGGGAGGTAGGAGGTGGAGAGGGGAGGTAGGAGGTGGAGAGGGGAGGTAGGAGGTGGAGAGGGGAGGTAGGAGGTGGAGAGGGCAGGAAGAAGGTGGAGAAGGGAAGGAGGAGGTGGAGAGGGGAGGGAGGGAGGAGGTGGAAAGGGGAGGGAGGGAGGAGGTGGAAAGGGGAGGGAGGGAGGAGGTGGAAAGGGGAGGAACGGAGGGTGGAGGTGGAGAGGGGAGGAAAGGAGGGAGAAGGTGGAGAGGGGAGAAAGGGAGGGAGGAGGTGGAGAGGGGAGGGAGGAGGTAGAGAGGGGACGGAGGAGGTGGAGAGGGGACGGAGGAGGTGGAAAGGGGAGGAAGGGAGGGTGGAGGTGGAGAGGGGAAGGAAGAGGTGGAGAGGGAAAGTTGGAGGTGGATAAGGGAGGCCAGGAGTGAGTTGGGAAACGGAGAACAAATGAGACCCAACGACACACAACCAACCAAGTGTCATTACCCACACTTGGTTCCTTTAAAGGGTAATAGTAATACACTTTTGGTAGCCTACAGTACACAATGGAGCGCCTCGAGTCCTCCCCCCCCAAAAAAAAAAGTAGGTCAGGAAACAGGACCATAAGAACAAAAATAATGGTGATATTTGACCGGTTAACACTGAGTATGATAACTGAACACCATACAGGTTATGAGGGAAATTATATGATTGAAATATTTACCGTTTGGACGTCTATATCTTACCATCTCGAAAGATAACGATCGTTTGGGGTTGGTCAGTCACGATAATAAAAAGTCTCCAGCCTGATGAATTATGCAAATACACACCACTAGGGGGCTTCAGGGGAGATTCTCTTATTGGTAGTTTGGAAGGCTATTGATTCCTCCTAACTATACAAGAAAACAGATGCCCTCAATGGTATACAATTAGGGGATCTGTTTTATGGCAGGAGGAGGAATCACAGACCTTCCAATTCACCAATAAAAAAATTCTCCCCTTAACCGCCTGAGGGAAAAAAAAAAAAAAAAAAAATACGATAATCGCCACGTGCCTCAATGGAGTGAGAAAAATATCTAATTTATCAAAGTTAACAAGAACACAGATGGTATTTGGTAAGTAATGTTTGGGGCAACTCAAATGCCACCTCCGTTATAAGTGACCAGTGACATGGGCGAATTGGAGTCTACTCATGCATGGAACATATGCCAAGAAACTTTCCCCGTCCGTATAAACTCTTGATTTATGGCACAGTCTGGAGGAATCAGATGCCTCCAATATGCCGACAAACTCGTTCTTCCCCTTCAGTGACAACAAAAGGTCTGGCCGCCTTCCATTTACATTCATGAATCGGAATAATGATGTACGAGCATTTTTGGATGAAGTTTAAATTGACTCAATCAGAAAAATATAGGCCGTCCTGATTAACTTGGGCGAAAGGGGAAGTTTTACTCTTTAAAGGGAGACTAAGTTCCTGAACCCTTTAAGAGATCCTAAAGAGGGTTTGTAGGAAAGCCATTTAGAGCAAAACTAATTTACAGTAAATATTAAAGTTTCAGGACCACGTTCAGCGTTATACATAAAATACGGGTTTAGCGACAATGAATTCAAAGATCTAGTGAAATAATCTATATTTATTGTCAAGGGCTATTATATTTTCCATTATTAGACTTTATTTAGACATAAAAATATGATAAATAAGATATACTATATGAACAGAAAGAAGAAAAAACGGAGGTGACAAATGACTGATAACTAACCAAAAATTACCACTCTCCAAATTAAATGTTTCGTAAAGAACCTTGATATATCCTAAACTTGATATTTGACTTAGTCGAATACTACTGCAGGATAAGTCACGCCATAGTGTACAGTTACAGAGAACGTATTAATTCCTCCAAATGAAACAGGACCAGATTGTTAATAATAATAATGGTGGTCTGTTACTTGGAATAGTTTAGAGGATTTAGTTGCTCCGGATTTACTTACACTATATACTATGTCTGAAAGTGTGACGTTACGTACTATTTATACCTGTGTGTGTGTGTGTGTGTGTGTCAGCCAAAAAGTATAAGTATTGTAATAATTATAAGCAGCATAGTAGAGTGTTGATTTGTACATTTTAAATAAGCATAATTTATATACCAGGAATAGTACATAATTATATAAATTATTATTATAGGGCTAGTACAATGTTGGTAAATCTGGAGCAACTGATTCCTCCAAATTATTCCAAACAACAAATCACCATCGATTTTGTTAGTCTGGTTCTGTTTTCTGGTATATTTAGGAGGAATTAAAGTGCTCTAATGAACCAAAAAATATGCTATTCCCCAAAGTTAATAGTTACGAAAAGTCGCAGACAGAAAAAACTCCCTGTTGCCTTTCACCCTTTATATACCTTAGTTATTTCAGGTATAGTATTATGGCAAGTAATTAATTGATTTATTGACAAAATTAATGGCCGCCCCTTACCAATGCATGTTCGGTGGCAGAGCAATTATTTCTCTTAGGTATTGATTGCCATTGCTTCGTCATTTGGGAGGTAAAGGAAAGAATTAGGGATCACCTGGCCACTAACTACGAAAAAAATATCTATATACAGAACATTTTCTATTTAGCATATATATATACGTACACCACCTAAGTTCTAAGTAAATGTCCAAAAATTCTACGGGATGTCCCATAGGTTTAGTACAATATTATATGATGTCACCATATTTGCATTGTGACTAAAATGACATCAGAATTGTTGTTGCCACACTGACTGACACAATCGATCATCATGTTGGTACACTGTATACAGTTCAAATACAATTACAAATAAGTAGCTTTCCCCTACCGCCTTCACTCCCCTCCCCCTCCCCCACCCCCCTAACATGTACCATCGCTCAAAAAAGTATCTGAAAAAATTCGGCAACTGCAATAAGACAAATCGGACGAAAGTTTCTGGTAACTGGTAGAGGATAAGGCGTGAAGTCTTGTTCATTATGAGAGCCATTGCACCCTATTTTTCAGATACTTTTTTGAGCAATGGTACCGTTCATACCCCCTCACTACCCGTCACTACCTTTGTCACTCAAACATAAGGCTTCAAATATTGTTAGGGAAATGCCCTTGACCTGATGAAGCAGTAGCGAAACGTCAATACCAATAAAGACTCCTTATTCTCAAAGAGGTGGTGTTCTTTTTCCTTAACTTTATACATCTTTATGGGGATAAGAAACTTTTGTTACATTGGAGCACCTTGATTCATCCGATGTATGTCAGGAAGCAGGATGAAGTAATAGTTTGGAGGAATAAGTCGCTCCAGATTTACCAAAACTGTGGAGTGTACTTCCCCAAAATTAGGAATGTAATGCTGTCTGTGAATTGCACAGCGGCTCCTGAATCCTCTAAATTATCCCCCAAAGTAATCTATAGTTAGGTTATCTGGTCCTTGTCACAGTTTGGGAGACTTGGTTCCCTTCAATTTCCCAACAATATCTTGCCCACCGTAAATCTTTCATGAAAAAATATTACGACTGGTACAAACTTGGGTCTCCATTAGTGCCAATCAGGTGATGGGTTTCAAGAGAACACTTGTCTGACCAGAACTCTGTGTGTGTGTGTGTGTGTGTGTGTGTGTGTGTGTGTGTGTGTGTGTGTGTGTAAGTATATGACTGAGTATCTGCACTACTAGTCTATGTGCGTGTGTACACAAGTTTGTATGCTAGTGTGTGTATATGTGTGTGTGTATGTATGAATGTGTGTATGTGTGTATGCGTGTGTGTGTGTGTGTGTGTGTGTGTGTGTATTGTTTAAAGATCTGCACTACTAGTCTGTGTGCGTGTATGTACACAAGTTTGAATGCTATGGTGCGTGTGTGTGTGTGTGTGTGTGTGTGTCAGTGGCTGGCTGATAATAGCAAGTGTGAATCTTTTATGGACTTTAGCTTGGCTTGGCCGGAAAGAATACATGTGTCACCGTGTACACACACACACACACACACACACACTAAATATACTTTTTGCTTGGTGTGAAAAATGTAGTGCTCTGCCAGGTGATCACAACCATACACTGATATATGTGTGTGTATGTGTATGTGTGTGTATGTGTATGTGTGTGTGTGTGTATGTGTATGTGTGTGTGTGTGTGTGGGTAGCGTGTTGGGCAGCCCTACACAGTAGACTGTTAATAATAAATCGGCTTTTGTGGGCCGCCGTACAGGTTGTAGCGTAATTTTCAGCCACTCAACACAATATGAGAGAAGTGAACACCAGAGAAGTGCAAAAGATATGAGTGAGAAATGGAGGAAGGTGAAATGAAAATGAGAGATAATGTGCCTCACTTGTAGGGGAAAATGTATATGTGAGATAAGGGAGAGAAATGAAAGTAAGTATACTTGTAGTAGAAATATAGCTTAAGTGAGAGTGATGTGTATAAGTGAGAGTCAGGGTTACAGATTATATGATAGAGAGTAAGAAGGTATATTATATCTGTCCCATTTCTCCTTCCATATATTATAAGGAAGGAGAAATGGGACAGATAAATTAAGTAAAATAAGTGTATGAACGAGAGTAAGAAGAGAAATGCCAGTCAGATCAATTATTTAAGAAAGGTGCATGATTGAGAAGAACAGAAAACCTAATTAAGAAGAAATACGAGTCAGATATATTATTTTATAAAGGTGTAAGAGGCCAGGGTGTACTAGAAAACTGGTGACAGATGTGAGAACTGTGTTGCAAGATGTGGAAGGAGATTACCATTGTTGTGCAGTAAAAGTTAGACAGAATGCTATTGTACGAAAATAATTGGAAGTATGAGAGATAAGAAGGTCGTGCTTTACTGTATAAATTAGGAAGAGTTACAGAATTGGACGTAGGCGAAAAGTCGTGAAGTAAAAGTATATAAGTCACGAGAGCAAAACTTGAAAATATGACACGGCCTAAAGAAGGTATTGGAGTATAGGTGATAATCCTTTGTATCGTCTGTGGGAGAAAAATGTGGAGTGAATTAGAACAGTCAATGACACAGTGGCTGGCTTTCGGAAGTGAACTGATGAAGAGAGGCAGTTATTTTCTCTCTCTCTCTCTCTCTCTCTCTCTCTCTCTCTCTCTCTCTCTCTCTCTCTCTCTCCACTCAGGGCCTTAATCCAACAGAAGATCGTAATTAATGGATTTGTGTCTATCTGAGCATATGTTTGTATATACTGCTAATGAATCTAATCGTCTCTGTGTTTGTGTATGACGGACGAGTGGTGGTGGTGGTGGTGAGTTTGCTTGGGCTGCGCAAGTTTCTATCAGCAAGTGCGTGTGTAGGAATGAATAAGGTCACCACCAGACCAACGAGGAATGTGGAGCTGTATGGACAGTCTTCGAATATCGGCATAGCGATTTATGAGGCCTATACTAGAAGCTTAGCAGACTTTTCTAGCTTAGGCAAAGTGGTTTATGGGCAGTTTATAGACTACTGGTTCCATTATATAAGTCTCAAAACACATTTCCTCAGCAGAATTGAGGATTTTGTCTGTTTGGAGAATCTGTTCTCTCCAAATTACTATCCATATTAAATACCAATTGGCAGCACTGTAGAAAGCATAAATCGTAAAACATAATACTCAATCAGTAGTTTTACCATTATGATATTCTAGGAAAAAGCGGGGTAATGCTTATTAATATTCTACGAAATATGCGTGATGTTTATGGTTTGGTGTTGTGTTGTCTGAAGTCAAGGAACCAAAATTTTGTATAGACTCGGGCACACAAATATTGAAGTGCTATGAATATGCATGCAAGATTTTGTGCCGGCCATGTAAACATCTGCTTTATTTTTTTTTTTTAGAAATATTTGTACAAACAGTTTTTATGGTATTTAGAGGGAGTGTATATTGCTCGACTCATCAATGTGTATATACGTGTTCATAATATTATCAGGGTGTGTTTACTCTCCTTCCCAAAAGTCAGAGGCAGCTCATTAGCTTTAGTTATGTACCCTGGATTAATAAACTGAATAATGTGCAAGCGGTTTCAGATACACGGTTTCAGGGTTACTTATAATCGAGGAAATAGTGTGATTGTCTATTTGGAGTGATAGTACAATTAAAGAAAGTATTCGAATTTTCGTTCTGTCCAGTAATTTCTGAAATTAAAACGAACCGCAGTGAAGTCTGGGTCACAAAGTCAAACTGAAGTTGAATGGGTCGCTATTTACCAGATCTTTTCATTAATCATCTGGAAATCACTTTTGTTTTCTGTTGTACTCTATATGTATGTTCCTGTGTGAGTGTGTGTGTGTGTGTGTATGTGTTATTGCATGAGTGAGAAAGTTGTCAACATGGTGATGTGTGTGCATTGTGCATGACTATGTCCTTACGAGTGGTCGTGTTTGTCCGTACCTGAGTGTGGAAATCCATCACCATGGTGATGTGTATATTATAAATGACAGTGTTTGTTCCTGTGTGAGCCCCTTGTGTGCGTGCCTGAGCTGAGGAAGTGTGTCAACGGTGGTGGTGATATATTGAGGAGAATACACGAGTGTCAGTGGCCCGCTACCAGACTCGTATTGACAAGTGTGGCTCCTCGAACGTCAACAGAAAGGACAGCATTCCAGGTCACACCCAAACCACTTTATACAGTACGAATTTATACGGCTGGTTTGGAGTGTTTCCTCCTGAGTTAGTTCTTTACTTTTTAATGAACTCGATACTGGATGCTAGAGAGTAACTAAGAATACCACACACACTATTCATACGCCTAAGACAGACAGACAGAACGACAGACAGAACGATATACATACAGACAGACAGACACACACACACAGATTCATCCTCCTCATACACACACAAAAATTAATGTGTGTGTGGACCAGACTGCGTGGACCGCCCCATTAACTCCCATTTCCTTCCCCTCATGACTCGGCCTTAATCACGTAAATGCTCCTCCTCTCATGTCGGGAATTAGGCTGATTATCCCAGGCTAAATAAAATGCTTGAGGAAAATGAGGTTGTGGTGGGGTTTGTCTTGGGTTGTGGTGGAGTTTGTCTGAGGTTGTGGTGGGGTTGGTCTGAGGTTGTTGTCTGGGGTTTTGGTAGAGTTTGTCTGGGGTTTTGGTGGAGTTTGTCTGTTGTTGTGATGGTGTTGGTCTGGGGTTGTGGTAGGGGTTTGTCTGGGGTTGTGGTAGGGGTCTGTCTGGGGATGTGGTAGGGGTTTGTCTGGGGATGTGGTAGGGGTCTGTCTGGGGTTGTGATTAGAGTCCTGTCGCCTCCATATAAATGTATCATATTATGATACGTGTAAGGAACCAGAAACCATGTTTGGCAACGAATTTTCTTCTCGTCTCTTTTACTTATGAATTTCGATCAACAATATGAAACGTCCAAGAACACAACTGCAATTATATTGTTTCATTCTCATTACTTTACTAATCTATTTAGGTGTGACACTTCCTTCTTATGTCTACACTGTCTAGAATTCATTCATTGCACGTGTAGTCCGTATCACACACACACACACACACACACACACACACACACACACAACTAAAGTTGATATGCCTTACATTATTAAATACCATGGTTGAGAGAGAGAGAGAGAGAGAGAGAGAGAGAGAGAGAGAGAGAGAGAGAGAGAGAGAGAGAGAGAGAGAGAGAGAGAGAGAGAGAGAGAGAACAACATGGCATATGTCCCCTCTTCCACCCCCTCTCTCTTGCTCGCTCGCGCTCTCTCTCCGGGTGCATATTAAATACCAGACGAAAGACAAAAAATGTGTGGCATCTATCAAGCTGAGCACAGTACCGTACAGACACGAGCCACAGTATACAGTACAGTACACTATTTTTCCTGCAGTACAATATCTGGTGCAGAGTTTTTATTAACGTATCCCGTGTATCTTTCTCGATGCATCATATACGTATTTTTGTCAGTGTTTTCTATGCATCATTGTTAATGGATACGTTAATGTCACTCTCTCGCATAAAGTCTTTGTCAATTTCTCCCATATATACTTGTTATTTCTCCCATCTATCTTTGTCAATGAATCACGTGTCTGTAGTGGAAATTAACTCTCAATGATATATAATTCATGCAAATATAAAAAGTTGTCGAATAATGAAATGCAATAAATACAAATGATTATAATATTTATGTATGATTATCTATGAAGGAGCAGGAGGAGGAATAGAGGAAGAGGTGAAGGGACAATGAACAAATGTGAAGAATGGAGGTGGAAAGGGTGGGGAGGGAGGGAGAGAGGAAGTGAAGCAACCTGGTAAGAATGTGGAGGGGCAAGGAGTAGTGTGGAGGTGGATGGTGGAGGAGAGGAGGTGGATGAATCAATCGGGTATGAATGTAGACACATGTAGAGGAACGAGGGCCACGTGTGGAGAGAGAGAGAGAGAGAGAGAGAGAGAGAGAGAGAGAGAGAGAGAGAGAGAGAGAGATGCGGTGGAGGGACTAGTGGAGGAGACCGAAGCAAGAAAAAATATGGTAATCTGAAGAAACATGTAGAAATTGATAGGGAAGTGGATTAATGGGAAAGGAAGGTAGAGGAATCGGGAGAGGAAAGTGGAGGAATTGAGAAAAAAAATTGGAGGGGACAAGAGTGAAAGAAGAGGGAAGGTGAAAGAGGAGGAGGAGGAGGAAGAGAGAGGGTATAGGTAACCAGGAACTAACCCGACCTCTTCAAGTGGTGGCCGACCTTCTGGACAACACAGGTATTTCCTCCTCTCGTAGCCCATATGGTGGTTCTCCTCCTCACACCACCTGACTGCCTGCCACCTGCTCAAGTGAAGAGGTGGGAGGGAAGGAGGGAGGAAAGAGAGGGAGAGTGGAACGTGCGGAGAGAAGGAGAGTGGGAGGGAGAGTGGGAGGGATAGGAGGAACGTGCGGATGGAGGGAGAGAGAGAGGGATAGTGGAACGTGCGGAGGGAAGGAGAGTGGGAGGGAAGGAGAGAGGGGAGAGAGGGAAGGAGAGAGAGTGGGAGGGAAGGAGAGAGAGAGAGGGATAGAGAAACGTTCGGAGGGAAGGAAAGTGGGAGGAATAGTGGGAGGGATAATGGGAGGATAGAGGAACGGGCGGAGGGAGGGAGGGAAGGAGGGAGAGGGATATAGGAACGTGCAGAAGGAGGGAAGGAGAGAGAGGGATAGAAGAACGTGAAGAGGGGGCGAGGAAAGAAGGAAGGTAGGGACGGTGATCTGGGGGGAGTGAAGGGGGAGGAGGAAGGCGGAAGATATCGAGAGTAGGTATTTGGATGGAGAGGCAGGGAGAAGTAGGGAGCGGAGAGTGAGATAAATTGAGGAAGAGTGCGATGGATGAAGGGAGGAAGGGAGGGGGGAAAGTGAGACGGAGGAGGAGTATAATGGAGGGATGAAGTGAGAGAAGGGAGAGAGATATAGAAGGTAAGGTCTATAAGGGGAGAGGTAGAGAGAAAGGGAGAGGAGGAGCAGGAGTTGGTATTTTGGATAGGGTCAGCAAACGATAAGAAAATTGAACTGTAGATGAAAGAAGATCACCCTCGGCCTGGAAGACCCTATTGTACGAGGAAGGTGATAGAGAGGTGGGACAACAAACACGAAGGAAAAAGAACGAAAGGAGAGACAGCTGAAGAAATGTAAAGGGAGAAAGAGAGTTGGCGAAGGTGAATGTGGACTACAGTAGAGAGAGATAGAGAAGAGATAGAGATGGAGAGGGATAGAGAGTGTGAGTGGAGATGTAGGTGGAGAGGGTACGTAAATATAGATGTGGAGGGTGAGAGCGTGACAAAGATGGTGAAGGAGAAATGAAAGAAAGGAGAACACGAATGGACGAGATGGTGAGAAAGGATATCATCCATATTGTGAGAGGAAACGGAGCTGGGAGAGAAATGGAGAGCGCATTAAAACAGAGGAAATGAAGGATATGGAAGAATGTGTAAATGAAAGCGTGGATAAAAATAAAATAAAATAAGATAACTCGAAAATATAGAAAAAAAGAAAAGAAAATAAGATAACTCGAAAATATAGAAAAACAAAGAAAATTAGTGAAAAGAAAATTAGTGAAAAGATAATGAAAGAGTAAGATATAGGAAGAGGAAAGGGTTGTGTGACAGCAATGAAGGGTCAAGAAGTTGATTCATACCTTCTAAGAAGATCGAGGGGACGAGAAGAGGGCAAGCGATAGAGAAGGGGAAATGGGTTAGAGTGTGCGACGGAGAATTAATATTGTAAGGGAAGACAGGGCTGAGCAATGAATAAATATATATATAATAAACAGTAATTGGCAATAATCATGATAATAATCATAATAATAATTACAATAACAAAAATAGCATTATCATTATTATTTAGCTACAGCCCCTTACAAGATTCGTGAATTGAAAAACTTTGTTATTCTTTCGGGGAAATGATCAATTCATTGCTCAACATTAGACAGGAGAGGTGATCTTTACAATCGCCAACAAAATTCGTAGTTTCCCTTGTTTTCTCATGAAGGACCTTGAAAGTCAATCTTACGAATTCAAAGCGAATATTTAACTAGTAAACAAATTTCATACAATAATTGCTTCGGATCCGCAAGGCTGATTACCAATGTTCGTGGAGAGAAGAACATGAGTGACGACACAACTTTAGCTGGCGATAGTACAGAACGAGACTTTAGTTCAATACAAGTCTAAGGACACACACCTTCCGTTTCACCAGCCATAACTCCCTGTCTGACCATGGGACTCTAGGACACTTTGGGGTATTGTTATACTTTACGTGCATGTAACCCTACACTTCATGGCAAAATTTGAAGGCCGTGGGACATTGAGAATAGGCCAAACGACGTGATCAAGTACTTTACGTGACGGTATGCGAGTATTGGTGGTGGTGGTGGTGGTGGTAGTGGTGGTGGTGGTGGTAGCGGGTACGTGGTGGTGATAAGGTGGGAGATACATTCTTAACTATAGTCACGAATATATAAAACCAAGAACATTAATCATAAAAAATTGCAAAATGTAATTACAACGAACAATTATAAAACAGACAAATAAATGTGACTGCGTTGTTTTATACAGCGACGAAAAAAATGCTCGTAGCAAGAAAAAAGAATGTCAAAACAAGACTAGTAAGAACTTTAAAAATTTACTAATGAATAATGCACGATAGGAACAAGGAAATCGGCAAATGGCAATAAATAATAGGAAAACGGAAAATCAGATACCTGAAAATGCTCCTTGAGAGAAACGAAATATTTCTATATACCGAGTAACAGGAGAAAGGAAGCGAGGAATATAAATGGTGTGGAAACGGGGCCAGGACACGAAATATAAACAATTATTTTACAGAGTGGAATGTATTTTACGATTAATGTTTCCTTGTCAAGAATAATTCAGACAAACGGGAAAACGAAGAGGAAATAACAAATATATACTGTTATATATGTATTCGAACACATACACACGAGAGAATGAGAAGAGAATAGAGACAGAGAGAGAGAGAGAATAGATTACAGAGAAAACAGAAAGAGAGAGACAGAGAGACAGAGAAAACCAGAAAGAGAGAAAACAGAGAGAGAGAGAGAGAGAGAGAGAGAGAGAGAGAGAGAGAGAGAGAGAGAGAGAGAGAGAGAGAGAGAGAGAGAGAGAGAGAGAGAGAGAGAGAGAGAGAGAGAGAGAGAGAGAGAGAGAGAGAGGAGAGGAGAGAGAGAGAGAGAGAGAGAGAGAGAGAGAGGAGAGAGAGAGAGAGAGAGAGAGAGAGAGAGAGAGAGAGAGAGAGAGAGAGAGAGAGAGAGAGAGAGAGAGAAGAGAGAGAGAGAGAGAGAGAGAGAGAACACAGAAATAGAGAACAGACATAGAGAGACTAGAGAGATAAAGCAGAAAGAATATTAAGAGAACATCCTTTCTCGAGCAGGAACCACAGTGATTGGAAGGGGAAGGGAAGAAGATATATATATATATAAAGCAAGCGGAGAATGGAGAAATAAAGAGGAGAGAATACGGAGGGAGTTGCATGCAGATATGAAAGAGAAGTAAGAGTGAATCATGAAGCCTAACCGAGGGAGAGTTTAGCCAGTCGACGGGGGATTTGCTGGTGGTGCTGGTGATGGTAAAGGAAGAGAAAGAGAAGGAGCAGGTGGTGAATGGCGAGGTGGTGGTGGTGGTCGTGGTGGTGGTGTGGATAATGGTGGTGGTGGGTGGTGAGGATAGTGGTGGTGGGTGGTGAGGGTAGTGGTGGTGCGTGGTGAGGGTAGTGGTGGTGGGTTGTGAGGATAGTGGTGGGTGATGGTGTGGATAGTGGTGGTGGGTGGTGAGGATAGTGGTGGTGGTGAGGATAGTGGTGGTGGGTGGTGAGGATAGTGGTGGTGGGTGGTGAGGGTAGTGGTGGGTGATTGTGTGGATAGTGGTGGGTGGTGTGGATAATGGTGGGTGGTGAGGATAGTGGTGGTGGGTGGTGAGGGTAGTGGTGGGTGATGGTGTGGATAGTGGTGGGTGGTGAAGATAGCAGTGGGTGGTGAGGATAGTGGTGGTGGATGGTAAGGATAGTGTTGGTGGATGGTAAGGATAGTGGTGGAGGGTGGTGAGGGTAGTGGTGGAGGGTGGTGCATAAGGGTAGTGGTGGTGGGTGGTGAGGACAGTGGTAGTGATGGAGCTGGTAAGGATAGTAGTAGTAGTAGTAGTGGTGGTCGTGTGGTGGATGGATAGTTTGGTGGTGAGGATGGTTGTGGTGGCTATAGGATAATGGTGGAGGTGATAAGGGAAGTGGAGAAAGATGAAGTGGACATGGAATAGAAGAGGAGAAGCATTGGAAGACGAGGAAATGAAAGAAATGGAGAAGGAGAGGGAGATTAAGGAGGAGAGGAGAAAAACAGGAAAAAGGAAAAAGAATGAGATCTGTGAGTAGTGCAAGGAGAGGAACGATTAGTGATGTGAGATGACACCAAGATTATAAGAACAGAATAAAAAAAAAAAAAATACTCGATACCAATTGCTAGCAAAATATAAACATGAAATATAAAATTAGATATATTGATAAGGACAAGAATGAAATCGTTTTACAAATACAGAGAAAATACCGTATATATGCAATCACACATAAAATCAAACCACTTTAATTGTACCTTTAACCCTTAATATATAAAGCAAAAACTGTATGATTGATTGATTGATTGATTGATTGATTGATAGATATTAGGCGCCGCAACAGCGAGGT
>JAWQEG010008230.1:0-43744 GCA_033782935.1 Petrolisthes cinctipes | reverse complement strand
GTGAGAGATAGAGAGAGGGGGGGGAGAGTGGATAGGTATAGGGGAGGAGCTTTGAGGAGAGGAAGAGGAGGAATGATAGAGAAGATGGGGTTAGTGATGCTAGGATGGAAGTTAGTAAAAAAAAAAAAAAAAAAAAAGAGAGAGAGAGAGAGAGAGAGAGAGAGAGAGAGAGAGAGAGAGAGAGAGAGAGAGAGAGAGAGAGAGAGAGAGAGAGAGAGGAGAGAGAGAGAGAGAGAGAGAGAGAGAGCAAAAATGTAGGCAGACAAGGGGAGAAAAAAGATTGTTTGAGGAGGAGAAATGGGAAACGCACCTTTCTTTATTCTCTCTCTCTCTCTCTCTCTCTCTCTCTCTCTCTCTCTCCTCTCTCTCTCTCTCTCTCTCTCTCTCTCTCTCTCTTTCATCATCGCCTCCCCTCCTACCTCGCTTCCCTTCAGTCATTCCTTCTTTCCTTCCCTTGCTCTCCCTCCTTCTATCCCTCTACTTCTGTCATCATCTCCTTCCTCCTAATTCTTCTTCCTTCCTACGCCACTCATCACCTTCCTTCCTTCCTCCCTTCCTTCTTCTCTCTCCCTCCTCTCCCTCATTCCTCCTCTGCCTCTTCCTTCTTCACCCCCTTCTCTTCCTTCCTCCATAATATAATCCTTCTTTTTCCTCATTCTTTTTTATTCCTCCTTCTCTTGCATTTCATTTTTCTTCCCTCATTCCATCCTTTTCTTTCCTTATCCTTTCCCTCCTTTTTTTCTTTTCTTGAACCTATGATTCCTACTGCTTTCCTTCTCCCTGTCCTTTCTCATCCCCATCTCTCCTTCCATTCCACTCCCCAACCATCCCTTTTCTCTCTCTCTATATATATATCCCTCTTCCTCCCCACCCCTCCTTTATTCCTTTCTCACAGTCCCATTTCCTCATCCTCCCTCCGTTCTTCCCTCCCCCATATCTCTCCCTCCTCTTTCTCCTCCCTACACTTCCTTCTCTCCCTCCTCCCTATACTTCCTTCTCTCCCTCCTCCTTTTCCACCTACCTAAACCTCCTTCTCTCCCTCTCCCTACACTTCCTTCTCTCCCTCCCTCTCCCCCTCTCCCCCCGGAACCTCCTCATTTCCGCCGGAGTTCACGACCCCTACGCTGACAACTCGATCCTCTTGTTATGGTTATCCTTCCGTCCTGGCCGTCTCTACATTACATCAGCTGAGCCTTGGCAAACGTCGCCTGAAAGAAAAACACACACATCTAAGTAAGCGCCCTATTACACCAGCAAATATTTCTCCTTACGTCAGCTTAGCCCAAACGTCTTAAAATATATCTATCTAAGCGCCCATATCACTAGCAATATTTCTTCCTACGTCAGCTTAGCCCAGACATCTCAAAATATATCTAAGTCAGCGCCCATTACACTACCAATATTTCTCCCTACGTCAGGTTAGCCCAGACGTCGCAAAACATATCTAAGTTATTATTACACGAGCAAATATTTCTCCTTATATATCTGCTTAGCCCAAATGTCGACTGGCAACAAAACATATCTCAGTAAGTCCTCTTCATACAAACAAATACTTCTTTCTACGTCAGCTCGGCCTTACTGTCGCCTGAAAACAAAACATATGTACATAGGGCATCTTCATATAAGCACATAATTCTTCCTTCCTCTTGTCAACCCAAGAATTCCTCTGATATACATACTGCTGCTACTTTTGTTTTTACATTTTTTTTAGAGTAAGAACACCATTTGAGGTAGAGCTGTTCCTGACAATGTTTCTGTACTGTTTCATTCAGTGTATATTTTCACAGCATATGATTTCTACAGTTTTATAGGCTTATATGGACATAAGCATAATATAAATAGGACATTATCACCCCAATTTGGAGGATGGAGGATGAAGGAAATAGGTGCTAGTGTGATGTTAGCTCTAATTTTAATTATCACTTCAGTATGGGTGAATATTTATATCATAATTAAGCAATCAAATCTATGCCAACTTCTGGACATAGAAGATCTGTATTATTACATATATGTTGTCCACTGACATTTTGAAACTTAAAAAAAAAAAGGAAGGAAAAATCATTCGACTTTAAAGCAAATTCGAAACCAGAGTTAATGAAATATACAATACTAAAGAATTTGTCATATAGGTATTGGACAAAATGTGGTGTTGAAAACTATTAATTTTAATATTTGCTCCTTGACTGCATAAATCAACAATCATGTTTTACTCTGGTTGATGTCTAACGATTTTACACGCCACAGGGAAGTATAACGTCGAACTACTAAATATGAAATAGATTACAATTCATTTTACGTACAAAATTAAATTGAAAAAACTGCCTTTGATGAGCATTAATATGGTAGTCTTTCCACGACATGAATGACCACACTACCATAAGGAAAATCATGTATGGTAGTTATACATGGCTTTGTGTTAATTGTCAGGCCTTTTTTGTTTAAGGATGAATTATCAAAAATGCATATAAAAGGAATAGCTGAGGAAGGTCCAAAATGTCCTCTTATAGGTGTCATACAAGTTGGTGCCAATGGTGTACTTTCTCTCTCCAGCTTACACACACACACAATATCCAGGCGGCGAACATTAGGGAATAAGACTATATGCCTGCCCAAGTTCACCTCCTGACGACGGGAAGGCCAAAGTTGGTTGCAGAGTTTGAGAGGCGTAGACCCAGAGAAGAGAAGAGAGTTGGAGAAGGACACCAACTATGTCTTGGGGATGGCCTTACAGTTTTTGTTGTTTTGGTGGTTGTTGTTGTTGTGGTTATAGTTGTTGTAGCGTTGGTTGAGAAGGACAGCAACTATGTCTTGGGGATGGCCTTATAGTTTTTGTTGTTGTGGTGGTGGTGGTGGTTGTGGTTATAGTTGTTGTAGCGTTGGTTGAGAGATGATGGTAGTTGTGGTAGTGGTGGTGGTGATGGTGAGCAGTTATCTCCACCAGCTCCCTAATAGGCACAGTTATTTTATTTTTCTATAATTCGTATATTTTGAGCAGTTAAATCCTTATTGTTATTTGTCTTTTCTTAGAGGGAGTTGTTGATATAGTGTCAGAAACTATATAGAATCTTAGTAGTACATACTTATCTCCCTCTGAGCTTTCCCCCTTACTAAAGTAATCTTTCTACTATACCCAGAGAAAAACACACAAGACGATGAATTTCCTGGTAGACATGACTGCAGCGAGAGGATCAACCCTTAAAGAAACTGTGACAAGTTTTTCAAGTTTCTCTGACTAACGCCAGATGTTATTCTTTTTTTTCTCGTCTGAGGGAAGCACTCCTGTAGTCGAATCAATTATCCAATAAAAAAAATAGCATAAGACAGTCTACTCTTCCTAACGAGAGATGATTTTAGTAACACAATGAAAATTTTAATCGTCAATGGGTTAAATTCAATTACCAGAATGTCGCACGAATTTCTATTCGTATACTGTGTTGTTACCGTGCGTTGGAAGAGGCATAAGTCCCCAATCGAGACATTCCTTTTGAGTTTTCTCAGTTACACAGTATGAATGAGGATATTTTTATTTTTGCACTGTTGGTTGGAATTCGTGACTCTGTGCCAGATCATTGCAAAAACAGAATTGTGTTGAAAATTATTTCATATGACTAGGATGAATACTTGGATATATTATATCCCTCGATTGAATTATCGTTTTTTACTTTAATTGGCATTTCCTTGTAGTCATAATGATTCAGTGTCCTTGTTTTTTCCCTTAATCCTGACTGTTAAGATTAAGGTGATATTGTAATAGCATTGTATCCGTTGTTCAAAGACGACAATTTTTTGTTGTGATAATATCAAAATACTGGTTATAATAAAAATATTGTGTGTCGCCATGGCAACCTGTGACTGGTGTGTGGATTGATCGAAGGGGCCGCCTCTACCCCAGCATGCACCCAGCCTCACTCACACCTCACAACATGGCGGCTGCTCAACCCCCCCTCTACCCCCACCCAAGTCACTCATACAAACTTACACCAGTCGTTTTTTTGTAGGGACTTACGAATTACAGTACAACAATACAGTATGGCACTATTATTCAGCTGCAAGTTACGAGCACTGACGTGATTGACGTGTAAAAAATATAAGAGGTGCTAGGAGTGCGGATGTCTGAGCTTCTTCCTGTAACCAGCTCCGTCTTTCTTCTGTACCGTGATGGGCCAATTACAGCAGTTAGGGTCGTCACGTGAAGTTGAGTGTGTTGTGGGTCTTTGTATAGCTATTGTCAGGAACGTGAGTGATGGCTTCCCTCCTTCCCTTCAATAACACACAAGCTTTATTCACCGTGTAAGTGTGGGAGTAAAAAGAATAAATCCCCCAAAGAAGTTATGTGCTGCTGGTAAATTTACAGCTTAATGATTCCACCAAACTGTGCCCAAAATCGCTATTATTCAGAGATTGTGGTCTGTTTTGTAGCACATTTTGGGAAGGGGTACTATGCGTAATGAAAAGACACTTATAAAATTGGTAGATGATTATTTTTTTTTTTTTTTTCATTGAATGGTAATAGCACATGTCTTAATTTTCTCATAGATTATTATAAGTAGTCTGAAGGAAGCAAAGTCTTCAGTCAATCATTTGGAACTGAGGCTCAAATATTCAGCTTGGAAAAAATAAAAATACTATTGATTTTGATTCCAAGAAAACCTCGTCATGACAATAATGACAATAATCAATCATAATATTAGTTATGGTTTCCTTTACTCGTTTCACTGCTCTTTACGTTTCCATAGTAAATAGGTCTATCAATACACACTCTCAGGATGTATGCAGTACTGTAACTTTCAGGGAGAATCAATATGTCATCAGTGTCGAGGAGAAAATAACTATCAATATTCAGCATCTGTGTTAATATCTGTTAATAGGATGCCACAAAATAAGAACACCAGTTTAGCAGAACTGTTTACTGACTTTCATTCAATATTGTTTCTTTATTTCATATATTTAAAGAAATAATTGCAAAGCGGTTTTTGTAAACGTTTCACCTCAACGAGTGTTTTTTCAGACATTCCACGTGATTACACAATTATGTTTTAATGTTTACTAGAAATCCAAGACAGAGTTAACCAAGTGGCAAAATATGTATAATGAGTAGAAGCGTACTCAAAGATCACACAAATAATTTTATGATCAAGCAGCCTAACTAGGAGACTTGTTGTCCCTTTGTACAGTAGATATGACTCGATATATCTTGTTACATCATATCATCTCTCTCTTTATATATCTATATATTATAATTCCTTCTCTTATCTTCTGACTCCCCAAAATGGCGGACGAGCGGCCTTCACAGCAACCCGGCCTCCCTCCTTTTATTTTTTTTGTGATTAAAATATTTTTTTTTAGTTTAGTGTGTTCCAGAGTGATGATTAGTATTTTCTCTCCAGCAACTTGCCTTTATAGAGGTAATAGGTGTAAGAATATATAACAAATACATACAGAGTACAAAAAAGAAAAAACTATACTATGCTAGATGATAAATGTCTGAATATAATCTGTATGAATGCCTGTATTCGACCTCATATAGGGTCATGGTAAGATAAAAAAACAATAACAAAAGAAAAACAGGATATGTACCTCTAAGAAGGAGATTAATAATTCCAGGTACTTAGAATTTTGGCCTTATCTAGATTCATGGTAAAAAAAAAAAAAAAAAAAAAAACAGGATATATACCTCTATGAAGGAGATTAATAATTACAGGTACTTAGAATCTTCCTAATGGCGATAACAAAGTAATATTTTTATTCATCTGAACTGCCTACAATCTACAATCTAAAGTAGGTGAACAGGACAGATGTAATGGGTGTTGTGGATGACAGATGGTTGTAGATTGAGAGACAAATGGTGGATGTCACAGGTATAATGGATGACAGATGGTGAGTGATAGATGGTGATATGCAGGGCTAGATCTGTTGGTTGTGTGTTGGTGGTAGACATGGATAGGTAAGGTTGGTTGGGGTTGGAAAGGGATGGATAGATGGGCAGGGCCAGACTTTTGAAATATGTGATTCCTTCCTTAAGAGGTAAATAATATTGTGCTGTGTTTTTTGGTGGTAAATCTGGAGCAACTGATACCTGTTGTTCTGATTTACTATGATTTTTACACAAAGGTTTAAACGCCTCTTCATCCATAGTTCATTCAATGGTAATACAGGACAGTAAATACAAGCTATTATCTTTTACCTGTATTGTGGTTTACCATGATTTTTGCACAAAGGAATCGCTTCTTCATCCAATACAGGACAGTAAATACAAGCTATTATCCTTTACCTGTATTGTGGGTTACTATGATTTTTTGCACAAACTAAACATCTCATCCATAGTTTGTTCGTATTTCAACAGCTCAACAAGCAATGGCACCAAGAAAATGACAACTAAACTGAGGAAATCTGCTACGTGAGAAAATTCGGAGGAAAAAGTAGCCACAAATTCGAATAATATAATATCGTGTGATTTGAGGTATTTTTTATCATGAATATAAATCATTGGGTACGAATGAAAAGAAGCAGCATGTAACCCTGACCAGAAGCTGAGAGTTACAGATTTTTTTTTATGTTTATAAATTGGAAGGCTATTGATTCCTCCTAACTATGCCAGAAGACTAACTACGCCCTCAGTGGTACCTATGAGGGATTTGTTTCGTGGCATAGTTTGGAGGAATCAGAGGCCTTTTGACACCACCAACAACAATAAAACAACAGCAACAGACAGTATCTCAACCTTTTAAGCACAGAAGGGGGTGGATAGTTGGACTTGATGTGTTACGGGTAATGACTAAATTTGAGGCTATTTTGGCTCTTTGGGTCCTTTTTATCTACAACCACCACCACCACCACCTACAACTGCTTCTCGTCTCATTCACATGTTTTAGTACTTATCATACACAATAGATTCAGTTCACCTCTGCTTTAATTTACCTGATAGAGCAATTTGTCGTCGAGTTCTTTCTTGGTATTTTTGTGGAGCTGTGGTTAAGGGGATAGTATACACTTTTGGTACATTGAAGAAGTGCCGTGATTCCTCCAAAATATGCCAGGAAACAGGATCAAATTAATAAAAATAATGGTGTCTTGTTGCTGGGAATAGTTTGGAGGACTTACTAACACCAGATTTAACAACATTTCCATAAAAATAACAATGATGTGGTCCATATTTTTGTGCTGCTTCCTTTATCAATCATGAAGGTTAATGACTCATAAATAATAGAAAATTTGAGCATTACCGTACTTAACCTAAGCAGTAGGATCCTAGGCATTACTCACTTATGCTCATAATTTTAAACAGCAGGACAGTAAAGAGAAAAACTTGGTTATTTTCTTCCTGTATGTAAATGTTATTATTACTACTACTACTACTATTACTACTATTATTACTACTAGTACTTATACTACTATTGTTACTACTACTACTTATACTACTATTATTACTACTACTATTTATACTACTGTTATTACTACTACTACTATTACTACTATTATTACTACTAGTACTTATACTACTATTGTTACTACTACTACTTATACTACTATTATTACTACTACTACTTATACTACTATTATTACTACTACTACTTATACTACTGTTATTACTACTACTACTTTTACTACTATTATTATTACTACTACTACTTATACTACTATTATTACTACTACTACTAATACTACTATTATTACTACTACTACTTATACTAATATTTTACTACTACTACTACTTATACTATTACTACTACCACTATTTATGCTACTATTATTACTACAACCACTACTTATATACTACTATTATGACTACCTCTACTACTGCTATTACTACTGCTGTTACTAATACTGCTATTAATACTACTATTACTGTTATTAATACTACTACCACTACTACGATATCCTTAATATTAGTACTACTGCTGCTACTTCTACTGCCACTATTATTCCTACTACTATTCCTTTTAATTCTACTATTCCACCTACTATTACTACTAAAGGGCTGTATCATATATTACTACTGGCATTCCTCTTAATAACACTTCTATTTCAACATCAACCATAAACTAAAAATATATTAATAAAAGTAATGCAAATAATATCTGATAATTACTACTGTTATTATTTATATGCGGAGATTTCGGCTCGAACATATCGTATTAAAATGACTATAAACAGAATTTATGTTATTATGACGGCTGTTTACCCAACCATTGCAGATACTACTCAGCCTTTTGGCCTAATTACAAGCAAGCGATCCATCACATCGGGTTAACATAATCTCTCATATGGGGATTTGGAAAAACATAACACGCTTACCTGCACACACACACACACACACACACACACACACACACACGCACACACATGATGATAGGGTGTGCATTTCACTAGATTTGGAAAACATAACACACACACACACACACACACACACACACACACACACACACACACACACACACACACATGATGATAGGGTGTGCATTTCACTAGATTTGGAAAACATAACACGCTTACACACACACACACACACACACACACACACACACACACAAATGTTGATAGGGTGTGCATTTCATTAGATTCATGTAAGGGACACGAACACAGAAATGTACTGTACACACACAAGCTTAGGCTGCTTTCACACTCACAGACACATGTAAAAATAATGGTTCATAGATGTTTACAGTTGAGGTATCTGTTGTACATATAAGCTTACATACAAGTAAATATTATAGTCACTAAACTATACAAACATAAGCATTGATATTCCAGCCTTTGCACACCTAAAAATATATATATACACTCATACATAATAATAATAATAATACTAATAATAATAATAATAATAATAATAATAATAATAATAATAATAATAATAATAATAATGATATACACTGTACTAACACACACACACACATACACACACTCGTTCTCCCTCTCATATTTGCTGTAAATTTTGATATATTTATCACACAAAAATAATAAATTGCTCTACACACACACACACACACACACACACACACACACACACACACACACACACACACACACACAACATGATCGCACATTAACATCCTCACATAAAAATACTCGGTGCGAATTAATTTGTGTGTAGATTATTCGGATGCTAATTTTTTTGCCCGTTGGCCGCTATTGAAATATGATCGCTCAAATTAATGTGCCTGTAATGTAGCGCGAGAGTGTTATTATGGGGGGATGGGTGGGGGTTATGGGGAGAGGGATGGGTTGGGGTTGAGGGGAGAGAGAGGGGTTGAGGGGAGAAGGATGGGTTGGGGTTGAGGGGAGAGGGAGAGAGATGGGTTGGTTGGGGTTATGGGGAGAGGGATGGGTTGGGGTTGAGGGGAGAAGGAATGGGAGTATGGGGATGGGATGGGATGGGGGTTGGTGGGAGAGGGAGAGAGAGGGGTTGGTTGGTTGGGGTTATGGGGATAAGGATGGATTGGGGGTTGAGGGGAGAGGGAGAGAGAGGGGTTGGTTGGGGTTATGGGGGGAGGGATGGATTGGGGTTGAGGGGACAGGGAATGGGAGTATGGGGATGGGATGGGATGGGGGTTGAGGGGAGAGGGAGAGAGAGGGGTTGGTTGGGGTTATGGGGGGAGGGATGGGTTGGGGTTGAGGGGAGAAGGAATGGGAGTATGGGGATGGGATGGGATGGGGGTTGAGGGGAGAGGGAGAGAGAGGGGTTGGTTGGGGTAATGGGGATAAGGATGGATTGGGGTTGAGGGGACAGGGAATGGGAGTGTGGGGATGGGATGGGATGGGGGTTGGTTATGAGGGAGGGGTAATGATGGGTTGGGGTTGTGAGGTGAGGTAGTAGAGAGAGGGATGGGTTGAGGGGAGAGGGAGAGAGAGGGTCGGGTTGAGAGGAGAGGGAATGGGAGTATGGGGATGGGATGGGATGGGGGTTGGTGGGAGTTATGGGGAGAGGGATGGGTTGGGGTTGTGAGGTAGTAGAGAGAGGGATGGGTTGAGGGGAGAGGGAGAGAGAAGGAGGGGTTGAGGGGAGAGAGGGAGAAAGGGTTGGGTTGAGAGGAGAGGGAATGGGAGTATGGGGATGAGATGGGATGGGGTTGGTTATGAGGGAGGGGTAATGATGGGGTTATGAGGGAGAGGGATGAGTGGGGAGAAGGGTTGTGAGAAGGATAGAAATAGACTGTGAGGACGAGAGAAGTATGGGGAAAGAGAATGGGATAATTATGGGGTAAGGAATGAATGAATGGGAGGAAGGGATCAGAGTAATACATGGGGAATGGGGATTAAAGGAACAGGGAGGGATGGGAATGGGACAGAGGTTATGGGGGGGGGAGGAGCCTATGAAAAAGAAAAAAAGACAGAGAGGAATATGAAGCAGAGAAGAGGGTAATGATGAAGAGAAAGAAAAAGGTCGAAAAAAAAAAATAATGTGAAAGAGCGAAAAGGTTATAGAGAAAAGGAAGGTAGGTATAGGGGAAGGGGAGAGGAGTTAGTGTATGGGGGCAAAGGAATAGGGGAGGGGAAGCACGAGGGAAGGGGGGGCGCTTGGGGGGGGAGGGGAGAGGAGTTAGTGTATAGGGGTAAAGGAATGGGGAAGGGGGACGCACGAGGGAAGCGGGGGGGCTGGAGGGGGGATGTAGGGGAAAGGGAGAGGAGTTAGTGTATGGGGGCAAAGGAATGGGGGAGGGGGACGCACGAGGGAAGAGGGGGGGGGCGCTGGGGGGGAGGGGGGGGGGGTCGATGTAGGGGAAAAGCGTGGGGGTTACATTGGGGAAAATATTTAATCAACGGACAGGAAAAACAGGCTGAGTTAATGAACAACATTAGTTTGATGCTGTATAGTATAGTTGGCCGGCAGGGGGGGGGCAGGTGGGGGTGGGTGGGAGGGTGACTAGGGAGGGGGGGGGGAGGTTTTAGGGGGCTCGATTTAGTTTTTGTTTTTTTCCAGGGTATTTAAATGTAATTGCGGGTGATTTGGTTGTTTTTGTGTCTATGTCCATTGACGGGTGTTTGAAAGGGGTGGTGATGAAGTGATTTAAGTTCCAGTACCATCCGTATGTGTGTGTGTGTGTGTGTGTGTGTGTGTGTGTGTGTGTGTGTTGGTAGTGATGCAGAGTGGAGTGAGGTGAATATATTATAATTATGTGTGTGTGTGTGTGTGTGTGTGTGTGTGTGTGTGTGTTGGTAGTGATGCAGAGTGGAGTGAGGTGAATATATTATAATTATATGTGTGTGTGTGTGTGTGTGTGTGTGTGTGTGTGTGTGTGTGTGTGTGTGTGTGTGTGTGTTGGTAGTGATGCAGAGTGGAGTGAGGTGAATATATTATAATTATGTGTGTGTGTGTGTGTGTGTGTGTGTGTGTATGTGTGTGTGTGTGTGTGTTGGTAGTGATGCAGAGTGGAGTGAGGTGAATATATTATAATTATGTGTGTGTGTGTTTGTGTGTGTGTGTGTGTGTGTGTGTGTGTGTGTGTGTGTGTGTGTGTGTGTGTGTAGTGAGGTGAAAATATTATGTGTGTGTGTGTGTGTGTGTGTGTGTGTGTGTATTAGTGATGCAGGGTGGTGTATGGTGAAAATATTATGTTTGTGTGTGTGTGAGTGTGTGTGTGTGTGTGTGTGTGTGTTAGTGATGCAGAGTGGAGTGAAGTGAAATTATAATGTGTGTTTAGTGGAATTTGTACATGGAAAAAATCCCTTCAATACAATACACCTCATACATTAAATTAACTGAAAATTTAATCACTCCATAAAAAAAATCAAAACAAATATACAAACGATAAAAAAAAAAATCATAGTACTGGGGCTCAAAAATATCCTAAAAAAAAAAATATCACTTGTAATGTTTATCTTTTTATTATTATTTTTTTTTTTTTACACTACCAATCTTCTCAAGTGTCAGAATAGTTCGCGTAAGAAATGTACCTATTTTTTAAAAATATTTTTCATTGTGTCTACTACCTATATATTTTCCCTTCACCTTCGTTTCTTTCTCCTTCACTCCATTTTTTTTTCACTCACCTTCTGCTTTTTTCACCCACTCTTTTCTTGTCACAACTACTACCATCTTTCTCCTCGCTTCCCATTCTTTCCCTCACCTCCGGCACAGTCCCTCAGCTTCTCTTTTCTTCATATTCATCTCCCCTCACCTACACCAATGTCCCCTCACTTCCCCATTCTTCACCTCTCATTTTTTCCCCTTCATTTCTTTCTACTACCCTCACCTAGCTTTCTCATTTTTCTTAAGTTATATTTTTTCCCCTCACCTATACACCACCGTCATCCTCACTATCTGTTTTTTCCCCTTCACTTACTCCACTATCCCCTCACTTCCCATTCTTTCCCCTTCACTTACACACACAACTATCCCCTCACTTTTCATTCTTTCCCCTTCCCTAACACACACCACTATCCCCTCACCTTCCATTCTTTCCCCTTCCCTAACACACACCACTATCCCCTCACCTCCCATTCTTTCCCCTTCAATTACACACACCACTATCCCCTCACTTTCCATTCTTTCCCCTTCACTTACACACACAACCGTCGTCCCCTCACCTCCCATTCTTTCCCCTTCATCTGCACACCACTGAAACCCCTCACCTCTGCCCTTCTCCCAGGTAAAAAGAAAAACACAATGAATTACCCAATGTCAGGTTACGCCAGGCAGGCAGGTAGGTAGGCAGTCCGTCCACACCCATGGCAGAACGGGTCGTATAGGGCGATATTTTGAGGATGGCCCCATGAATCAGACAACACCAGCCACCGATACGACCCCTCGACACGTTACTTGCTGGATCTTTCACGCAGACACCCGAACCACCCAACCCGAGCCTCACTCTCTTTCTCTGGTGTACTGGGTGAATTATGCTGGCTGGACCCTCTGTATCTGTGGTTGTTGTTGTTGTTGTGTCTCTCTGTGTCACTGTCTCTCTATCTTTGGCCCTCTCTTGCTCACGTATTCTTTTTCCCCAGTCACTACACACACAGACTCATAATTTGCTGCCTACATTGTCTCCCTTCCCCCAACAGAGCTTGAATACCATTTACGGAAATAGACAAAACTAAAGCTAATATTTAGAAAACTAAATTAATATCACTAGACTTCAGATCACTAACAACATATTGCACATTTAAACTTTCCATTTGTTTTTCAATTTTCTCTCTTCGTGTCGTCTGGCCAAACATTCACTAGACTGGGTTGATACACATGTCGCTTCTGTCTCATATTTTTTTGCTCCAGTTATAGTTTGCCTGCCTAGTGTTACTTGTTTCTGTAATCAGCATTCAGGTGTCTGTTGCATACCTGTCTGACTGATGAATTTACGTGTTAAGGGAGCTGTGATTTTTTCTATTGGCAACTCCTATGTTTCTCATTCATAAAAACTGTACGAAAAATTACATTGTCTGAGAATGACTTAGTACATGTGTTTTACAGCAAAGTTAAAATAATTCAGCAGCTTCCAATTACAATAGTGTCACACCCACCTTGAATATTTGTCATGCAGTTAATTACCATATAAAATATTTTTATAATATAAAATTGCAATATCATTTTTTTTTTTTTTTTTTTTTTTGCTTTAGAAATACCCAAAAACTAACTAGAGCAAAGTAATGCCTTTTAATCTGCCTCTGTAAAACTTCGATGACCAGTTAGTTACTCGAGAACTATTGAGTGAAGATGAGATAAACCTGTAATGCTGATATATACTGTATAGAGAAACTTAACTTTCTGAGTAGTCATAAGAAAATTTATTGCTAAGATGAATTCGAAAAGTGTATTTTATTGGATATTAATAGAGTTCAAAATAAGAAGCATGCCAGAAAAAATATATATACATCAGAAAATAAACTTGTTGACGATGGCCGCACTGAGCTACATGCAATAGTGTTCGTAGTTATTTATTGGATTTTTTGAGGGATGTGGGAATACTAATTTTTCTGCACATAAAAATTTCCCCTCAATTCAAAATGTCCTAAAGGAAACACATAACAAAAAGTAAACACAAAGTAAACAAATAACATCTACCATGGAACGAAAGTACTCACCTCTGGATGACGGGGGTTTCTTCTGGTCTGTAAAATATATTGGAGGAGAGTTTTTTGTGGTACAGTTTGAAGGAATCGGGAGAATGCAACACACGAATCCCCAAAAAGGCCCGTATTACAATCCCCATGTTAGAAGTTTATTGATTTCTGCAAACTATGCCATGAAACAGCCCTATGTAGATGGCTCCGTAAACTCCAAAATAAACACAAAAAACTACTCTGGAGCAACTGATTCCTCCAAACTATTTCAAGCAACATGCCACCCTATGTAGATGGCTCCGTAAACTCCAAAATAAACGCTAAAAACGACTCTGGAGCAATTGATTCCTCCAAACTATTCCAAGCAACATGCCACCATTATTTTTGTTCATCTAATCCTGTTTCCAGGCATACTTTGGAGGAATCAAGGGACTCTCATGTACCAAAAGTGTATTACCCCCTTAAATAGTCAACCACGGTGCAGGCTGGGTGCATGGTGAGTGAGTCCTTGGGGGGGTTCCTTCTCTCCAGGGGTCGATTACCTTATGATTTTTGTCAGGTTGGAGTAAAATATACGTCACGTGTTCCGTCAGTCAGGCTCCAGGTCCCCCTTTCCTTCTCTTCCCCTTTCCTTCCCCTTTCCCTTCCCTTTCTCTTCCCTGCCCTTCCCCTTTACCTTCCCCTTTCCTTGCTTCTGTCCTTCTATTCCCCAGTGGTGCCCCCCTCCCCTATCGTCTCCCTGTGCCCCTCCGTTGGCCCTCATTTACCCCTACCTGCGTGCTGTCCCCCCTCCACTTGTCACGGGTGTCTGTCCTCTTGATGTTTCTGCTCCATGGACAAAGCTAAAAAATGATGCAAAGAAAATGAACGTATCTGATTTAGGCACGAAATTCACACAGCTTCAAAATGGCCGACTGTGGATAGGCATAGAGTATATCTATATATCACTAATTAGTTGACACGTGCGTAAACTTCCAATTCCTGTTAGCTTTTAAACATTGAAACAAGAAAAGATAAGAACTGGTTATTAAATTATATATTATATCATATGCATCTAACTTGAACATTGAGGAATTGTAGATAAACTAATGTAAATGATGTATATTGCACACGAATTACGTTTGAATATATATGGCGTGTAATTTCATAAAAAGAACTGACCTACGTAGGGCTGTATATTTTCACCAGAGTCAGGGATAAGAGGTATGTACAAAATAAATATATGAGTGGAGTATAAGTAATCATACCACATACTCTTCTTCAAGATGGGGAAATGGGAATAATAATGTGGAAAAGCAGATGTATGTGTATGGGTGATGTTAGTCGAAGTAAGATGGCAAAAGTTTAATACTTGAATACCTTGAAAAATTAGTGTCGATGAAATAAAAATTGTTATACAGTGGACCAAAATGCAAGCAAAGCATCCCATTCACTTAGTTGAAGAGTATATTAATTAAAGCTATTTACTACAGGTATGAAAAGGACCAAGGTAGAGTTACAGCATTTTGATAATTGTGATATAGGCATAGTCGGTGATAAAACAATAATAATAATATTGGAGTAAATCATAAATGTATATATACCTTCCAAACACCTTAATGATTGCTGAATTTATAGATATATTACTGATGATTGATGTGAGCCAAGATAAAGGTTGCATATTCTTAAGGAGAATGTCATAGGCATAAGAGATGAAGAGTACAAAAGTGCACTGAAAAATATATGGCATCCAATCAACTCCATGATGGCTGCAGTATGGATGAATGGATGTATATAGACGAGACGAGTGACGGGAGCCTTGATGAGGGTTGCATATTCTTGAGGAGGGTGTTGAAGATCCAAGAGATATTTTTAGCAATCTCTGGCAACCCCCCGCGTGGCGTGCAGCCCAGGACCATCCAGCGCCCCCCGTACCAGCGCCAGTCTCAGACCCGTTCTGCCTATTGCACTGGCTCGAAGGTCTCACTCACCTGACCCTAGACCCAACACTTCACTCGGTTCGAAATTCGTGGTTTTGGAGACGCAGTTAAGGGAAGCACAGCAGTTGACACCACCAGCAGCACCAGCAGTAGTCGTCATCAGTTCTGCTTGGCCCTGTTTGGCCCTCCCTCTCCCTCCGGCGTGCCAACACTTCACCATTTTTGACTCCAGCAGCAGGTGAGTTGGTGGCCAAGTCGCGCATGACACGTGCATGTGACTCACCTCCTGCCCTCTTGGGGGATAATTTGCCCCCAGAAAGAGATAATGGCGTATTATTGTTTGCTCCTTAATGTGAGTGTTCTGCTGTCGCTCTGTCGCTGTATTAATGAATCTGTACTTAGTTACTGATTCATAGATTTGTTCTTTTGTGACTCGAGAGGTGATGAACAAATACCAAGCGATATTTAATTAAGCGTCAGAGACTAGATGTCGTCCTGAAAATATTATCAGGAATAATAATGCACAAAACTTAAACACTTGCCGGATTATCTCTCGTGCTTGAAGTTAGTTTGTGGAGGCTAGTCTAGACAAGTTGCAATCTTCACGGACAGCTTGTTACATACATGGTCGAGTGAGTCCAGTGCCAAGAGCTTTATGGTGTTACAGGAACGACATACATACATACAAGGGAAATAATTAGTTGTAACCATAGTGGAGTTGATGATAGTAGTGAATCTGTAGACATGACCCCTGGACTTCATAAGTAAGACCACGTGGGGGTGAAGGTAAAGAGGGCCACGTGGGACCTCGAAGTGGGACCTCGATCACGAACGACATGGCTCCCCTGTACTGGAGATCACCGGCCTCCTCACCTTATTATATATTATGTCTCCCTACACAAGCACCTTTATGCAGGTAGTGTTATGTAGTTGTATATTATAGTATGTTATGATTATGCAGGTAGCGCTAGAGTATGTTGTAGTTATGCAGGTAGCGCTAGAGTATGTTGTAGTTATACAGGTAGTGTTATGTAGCTGTATGTTATAGTATGTTATAGTTATGCAGGTAGCGTTATGTGGCTGTATGTTATAGTTATGCAGTTAGTGTTATGTTGTTCTGTGTTGCACTTGGCTTCACTAGAGTCACACTGAGTTAGCTGGTAGGTGTGTACTGATCTTAATACACAGTGATAATATTAATGTGGTAATGTAGCATTTCTGAGGTGATTGTATGATTATTATGCTTAGGTTTCAAAAGGTTATTTACTTACTTCACTTAGCTTCAAAGTGGGACATATTGAGATGCATGATGTTGATGACGAAGGCTAAATTTTATGTTGTTGTTTATGGTCGATATAAATATTATCTGCTTGGCCTCCAAATAAGAATAATTTTAATGGGTTATCAAGTGGCGTTCCTTTGTGATGGCTGCCTGTCTCTGGTGCCACTGTTGTCTATCTTGGGCCCCACTTGTTGACCACCTTTTGTGCCATCAGCTTGGTCAAGGGTTAGGTTAGGTTAGGCATGGGTTGGGTGGCGTCATGTTAGATTTGGTTAGGTTAGGTAAGGCTGGGTTGGGTGGCGTCAGGTTAGGTTTGGTTAAATTAGATTTGGTTATGTTGGGTTAGCTTTGGTTAGCTTAGATTAGGCTAGGTTGGGTTAGGTTAGGTTAGATTAGGTTTGGTTTGGGTATGTTAGGTTAGGTTAGGTTAGGTTTGCTTAGATTCGGTTTGGTTAAGTATGGTTAGGTTACCAACGCCTGCGACCATCTGCTACCGAAGTTCCGGGAAGACGATGGGTTGCATTCACTGACTTACGGGGATAGTACACTTTTAATACATTAGAGTGCCTTGATTCCTCCAAAGTATGCCAGAAAATAGGACCAAAAGAACAAAATTAATAGTGGCCTGTTGCTTAATATAGCTTGGAGGCATCATTTACTCCAGAATTACCAATACTGTACTTAAGCACACAAAATATTTAAATGTTTAGAACAAATATTATCTTTAGGTTTTCATGGTGTATAGAAGCAAGCTACATATATGAAGTTTTCTTGGAAGTTGTAATATCCACATTGTTACGAGTTATTGAAGTATTCGAGGTGGGAGAGTACTTAGAACTCAACACAGGCTACTTTCATGGTAGGAGAGAGTTATCAAGAACTTATTTTTACAGTATCACAAAGATTTTATATTCAGATCTCAGAGCTATATGACCTCGCTGTTGCGGCGCCTAATATCAATCAATTCAGATCTCAGCCTGCTTATATATTTTTGCAGTAATTACACAAAATTGAAATTACAAAATATTGAAAATATCGGAGGTAAAGGTATGCTTTGTAAATTTATGAGAATCACAACCCAGACCTAAAGAACAGCAGCTTTATCAAATATTATATTTATACTTACACTGAAAGCCGTATGACCTCTGATGCCTGACACTAAGATAATGTTATCATAATCGATTAAATAAGAATTTGTCATTATATTCGATTAGGAAATATGGTCGTCCTGTGCTTAAAGAAGGAAGGAGTGAAAACGTTTTGAAAGCAATTGTTGATTGAGTTCAATATTGTTTATCCACATAATTAGTCACTATTGGAGCAGTTAGTCTGAATCAAATGGTAAGTAAGCCCAACAAAATAATAAAAATGGTACCGTACACGGTGGAAAAAAAAAAAAAAACGAAATTAGAGAGTAAAATGAGAGTCAACCTTTACCCGTGAGCTGCACAAAATAAGTGAAAAGTTGCTCGGTGGATAAAAGATCGAAATTTTGAGTGGCGTTCACCGGGGATTTATGGGGAAAAAAAAAAGCTAAAATATTTAAAAATGCGGCATCCACACCGAATAATACTTTTCTATACAGGTTTGGTCATCAGAGACATTACAGAGTTGGAAGGTCAAACTCAAATGTTCACTATTTTTATTTTTTGGTGTCAGTGTTCATCTCATTTTTGTTCTGCTGATCATGTGTTCATCTCATTTTTGTTCTGCTGATCATGTGTTCATCTCATTTTTGTTCTGCTGATCATGTGTTCATCTCATTTTTGTTCTGCTGATCATATGTTCATCTCATTTTTGTTCTGCTGATCATGTGTTCATCTCATTTTTGTTCTGCTGATCATGTGTTCATCTCCTTTTTGTTCTGCTGATCATGTGTTCATCTCATTTTTGTTCTGCTGATCATGTGTTCATCTCATTTTTGTTCTGCTGATCATGTGTTCATCTCATTTTTGTTCTGCTGATCATGTGTTCATCTCATTTTTGTTCTGCTGATCATGTGTTCACGATCATCAATCATTTACATAGCCTGCGGTGGAGTCGGATTTTTCGTGGCTACTGATGCATCCAAACTGTGTCACAAAGCAGATGCCATACTCAGAAATATTGGTTTTGTCATAGTACAGTTTGGAGAAATTAGTAGCCCCCCCCCCACCCCCTTTCAAACATAGTAGCCCCCTGAAACCCCTTCATAATTAGTAGCCCCCTGAAACCCCTTGATAAGTAGTAGCCCCCCAAAAATTCATAATTACTAGTCCACCCCCCCAAAAAAAAATTAACAATTAGTAGCTCCCCAAACCCCTTCATAATTAGTAGCTCAAAAATAATCCTTCACAATTAGTAGCCCAAAAAAAAAACTTTCATAATTAGTAGCCCAAAAAATAATAATTTAATTAGTAGCTGAAGTCATCACTTTGCCTCTCTTTGGAGTGCTTCAGTAACTGCTAACTAAATTCAGATCTCGCTGCCCTGGTCTTGTATTACTAAAGATACTGTAATTTTACACGGCGTCTTAAATGTATCCAAACCCTCAAGTCACATTAAAACAATATATAGAAATAAAGATAACACTATTTTGGTTATATAAAAATAATATAAAATCTTATTCACAGTGAAGCCTAGGCACTCAATCCACACAACATGAAAATTATCTACATGAAAGAACAATTTAAGGAACCGTAATAATATATTTAACTAAGAGTGCATTATTTACCTTACATCATGGTTTACCTCTGATGTTTTTTTCAACGCTGGATGAGATTCGAAGGACATTATTTTGAAGCGACACGTTTTTTTTGTTTTGTTTTTCTGAGACATTATGAGACTTAATTCCATGTCCTCTGATTAGAAGCTTAGACAATCATACACACTTGGTACATTAGAATTCCTTGATTCCTCCTGCTCATCCTCTCTCCTTTCCTCTCCCTGCCTGTCCTTCCTCTCCCTGCCTGTCCTTCCTCTCCCTGCCTGTCCTTCCTCTCCCTGTCTGTCCTTCCTCTCCCGATCTCCCTACTCCTCTCCCTCTCTCCCTACCCTTCCTACCCCTCTCTCCCTCCCTCCCTCCCTACCTTTCCTCTCCTCATCCTTATCAATAATTCCCTTGTTTAGTGATAGAGGTATGGCGTCGCTCGTGTGGTCTTTGGTGAACTGACATACATACATAATATTAAACAACACTAATGGCTTCACTAATATACACCTTGGTAGATATGAACTACATAATATATAGAACTCTCTTATAGTTACTTTTGCCGAGACCCATGAAAGATAAGACTAATTTTAAACAACACTAATAACCTCACTCTTATGATGCTTTGAGGCTAATACAAACATTCATTCATATCATAATTATTAAGTAAATAATATTGGTTTCACTTCTATCGTCACTGATGGAGCAAAAAAACTAACATACGTATCAAAAATAACACTACTGCATGGTGGTACTCATCATTATGGCTCACTCATGACGACACTGACAATGTTATACTGCTGGACACTAATGGCCAAGTGTAGCCTTCTTAAATATTGAAGCCAACAACATGGTCTCTACTCCTCAGTCTCGCCCTTCTCGGTTACACTATATTGATCAGGGTATATACTTCTCTCGTAGCTGTGTCGGTAATATAAGGAGATGTTAACAGGTGCTAGCAATGTGTTCGGTTATAGGTTACAAGATTATATTGATCAGGGTATATACTTCTCTCGTAGCTGTGTCGGTAATATAAGAAGATGTTAACAGGTGCTAGCAATGTGTTTGGTTATAGGTTACATTATATTGTTTAAGATATGTACAGCCACAATTAAATATCCACCAACACTTTCCTTCCATCGTGCAAATAAATCAGTATCATATCAAAATATGATCATACAACACCTTACATCAACTCAACCCCGTCAATTATTATTATGAGGTGCTGCAAAATCATACAAGAGTTGTTCTTTATTGCCAAGATATTTACTACGATGGAAAGAAAGTGTCGGTAGATATTTGATTGTGGCTGTACATACCTCTCGCGTTTCTCTGTCGGTAATATTAGGAGATGTTACCAGGTGCTAGCAATGTGTTTGATCGATTATACAAGTAACCTTAGGGAAAATAGTGGACCAAAATTTCAGGTATTAATTTTATAGTGCAGAAGACAAACTTGCTAGTAGAAATGTATTGCTTATTTTAGACAACCAGATGTAGGACGAACGAAGAAATTAATTATTGGACAGGTTGAGGTATAATGTAATCTAACTTTAATTGAGGTATAAAGTTCAGGTATAATGTAATCCAAATTTAAATGATTGAGGTATAATGTTGAGGTATAATGTAATCCAACTTTAATTGAGGTATAATGTTGAGGTATAATGTAATCCAACTTAACTCCCAACCCCATGCAGCCTCATCACATCTCCCAACCTCACACTCACCTCATAACTCCAGATATACCCCAACCCCTACATCCCCTCTAACCCCCAGCCCTCTACCCCTCACACACCTCACCCCAGCCCCCTATCTCTCACACACTTATCTCAGCCTCCCAGCCCTCACATACTTATCTCAGCCCCCCAGCCCTCATACACTTATCTCAGCCCCCCATCCCTAACACACTTATCTCAGCCCCCCCCAGCCCTCACACACTTATCTCAGCCCCTCAGCCCTCACACACTCAATCCCTGATCCCTTACTCCTAAAACACTCCAATCCCCATGTCCCATCTATCCCATCCCCAGCTCTGTACCCCTCACACACTCCCCCTACCCCCTCAGCCCCCCATCTCCCATCTATCCTTCCTCCCAGCTCTGTACCCCTCACACACTCATCCCTGACCCCTTACTCCTAAAACACTCCAATCCCCCATGTCCCTTCTATCCCATCCCCCTACCCCCTCAGCCCCCCATCTCCCATCTATCCTCCCACCCCCCTACCCCCTCAGCTCTGTACCCCTCACACACTCCTCACCGCCACACCAAACACTCCACATTAGGGCTTCTAATCAGAGAACAGCGCTGGCCTGGCACAACCCGGGAATAATTCAGCCAGCCTCCCCACACCAGACACACCTCCAACAACCCTGTTTTTCCACACCTCCAGTTACGTCACCTCAAAACAGAAAAATGTAGAGTGACTCATTTCTATAACTATCCATTTTCTCGGCTTCCTTCTCCTTCTAGCCGGAGACGACACTGAGAGCAACCCAGGACCCACCAACAAAAATGGGACAGTTATAGAAATGAGTCACTCTACAAAATATGGAAAAAGAATTGGGGTTTGGGAGAGGAAAATACTATACACTGAAACAAAAGTGTGTGAAATAGTTTTAATGTTGAAGGGGAAGAGGTACACACACACAAACAGTTTGGCATATATAGGACAGAAAAATTATACATATGTCGGTAATGCGTTCGAGGAGAATTGGTTATAATAATGAGAGTGTACTGTAAAGGGTAGGATATGTGAAGTAGGAAAAAAAAGCTGAGAAAAAATATGGAAGCGATGATAATGCAACGTATTCGTAAATTTACAAAAATAACGATGGAGAAATAGTATTAATTACCTAAAAAAGAAACAAAGATATTTTAATCTGTAAAGCAAAAACAAAACAAAATGAGAAGTTATATAAATGATATCTGATTAAAAATAATGCCGATATTAACCTATGAAAGGAGATACGAAAATATTTTAAAACAATACCGATAATTACATTGACGAAGAAATATATATTTGAGTATGGGAATGATAACGATAAAAAAAAAAAGGAGTGATCGCAATGTATCTGAAAGGAAAGCGAACAATCATTATAGATAATACACTTAGTAAATTAAAATATAATTCGCTTTATGTTATGACAAAATTAAATAAAAGCGAAAACTGATATAATTATGATAAGCAAATTGAAAATATAGCGATACTTGAAAATAAAAGAGAAGAAATAACAGGAAATGGGACTAAGAACATATATTATTTACAAAAAAAAAAAAAAACAATAGAATGGAAATACGTTTGAAAATGGCAATGAAAGATTAATTAAAGAACATAAGAAAAAGCAAGATATTATTTGCAGTGAAAGTGAAGACGGACAAAGATTGATAGATAGAGAGATAGAGAAACAGATAGAGAGATAGATAGATAGATAGAAAAATAAAAGGAAAAAGAGATAGAGTAAGTAAACCTAAAATTAACTTGATGGTAATATACAAAAATAAGAGATGGATGAAAAATAGGTTTAAAATGGGACAGAGAGAGAGAGAGAGAGAGAGGAGAGAGAGAGAGAGAGAGAGAGAGAGAGAGAGAGAGAGAGAGAGAGAGAGAGAGAGAGAGAGAGAGAGAGAGAGAGAGAGAGAGAGAGAGAGAGAGAGAGAGAGAGAGAGAGAGAGAGAGAGAGAGAGAGAGAGAGAGAGAGAGAGAGAGAGAGAGAGAGAGAGAGAGAGAGAGAGAAAAAAGACACGAAAAATATCAGATGGAAATAATGGAAAAATAAAGGAAAGCATGTGTAAAAATATCAAGCGTAATGTTTTTATCGTGCGTGTAAGATAATCGTTATGGCATAGATACTAGGATTTTGAACCTTACATCAGTTTGTATGGGCTTTTTTAGTACAAGGTTCACATATACAATGACTATGCTAGATAATGATGATTGGTGTATTTATATATATGTATGTACTATGTCTCTCTCTCTCACTCATTTTATATATACCAGGATATATATATACTCTATTTTATGCTCAATATTTGAATGCACTATCTACACTCCATTAATAGTAATTTATATGAGTTCAGTCGTGGACATAGGATAGGTCTTTTTCATCTCTGACTGCCAGTATTCAGGACAAGGAGGCAGATTCTTATATCTACGAATTATTATGAGTGCAGTGTAGATAAACGTTTCCATCATGAGGTGTACTTGGAAGATTGGTCTCTTGTTCTATTAAGGATTAAGGACAATATTCCCTTTTCATACAGGAGTTTTGGACTTCTGGAATAAGTCTCCAAACAGCCCAAGTCCTGATGATTGTATGTTATAATTCATGTGCGTTTGGTACATATATATATAAATGTGGTGAAGCATATTGTCTGCAGATATACCTACCTAACCCATCTAACTCTTCTAATTATAATCAAGAGAACATAGATAATCTCAAGAAAACCGTCGTGTGTTAGTTGCAATACCAATATGAACTAAAAACCAGAAAGTAAATTCGTTGTCCTCCCCACCCTGACCTGACCTGACCTCTCATCACAGCGTCCTATGCCTAATTCCGCCTCACTCAACTCTCCTCCTTCTCGATATACCCTTTGATATTTCCTTGAGTGTTCCTTGAGTGAGGTACCTGCAGTGGCGGTGTATCATGACTGTGGTGTGAGGCTGGAAGATGTGCTGTCATGGTAACATCTCCACCCGGGTGAGAGAAGGAGGGGAGAGAAGAGAGAGAGAGAGGGAAAGAGGGAGGGGATGTGGAGAGGTGGTGATGTTGTTTTTGGTGGTGGTGGTGGTTGGAATGGAGGGATGGAATTTGGAGAAGAGGAGATGGTGTTGGTGGTTGGCTTGGAGGGATGGAATTTGGAGAAGATGAGATGGTGTTGGTGATTGGACTTGAGGGATCGAATGTGGAAAGGTGGTGATGATGTTTTTGTGATAGTGGTGATGGTGAAAATAGGAAGATTTATATAGTTGAAGCTTTCCAAAGACTGGTTTTATTAAAGGGAGATTCTCTTGTTGGTGAATTGGAAGGCTACTGATTCCTCCTAACTATACTAGGAAACAGACGTCCTTAATTTTACTAATAGGGGATCTGTTTCGTGGCATCGTTTGGAGGAATCAGAGACCTTCAAATTCACCAACAAATTAATCTCTCTTTAAAGGTTGTTTCAGATGAACTTTATATTTGGTCAGTCCTTACTAATTACTGTAACGTCGGACTTAAACTTTTTGTGATCCAGTGGGAAGGAAAATCACTAGAAAATCGGTGCAAACGTGGAGTAAATCATAGGCTCAATTAGTTTTAATTTTCATCTCTCATTAGGAATTTTGGGATAGACCTGACAATTCTTTCCCAGAGTAGTACTGCTCAAGATAATATTCACACACCCTACATATTACACATTTACCATTTTCATTAGTTAAAGATGAAATAAAGAAATGTATTCCATCAGACCATATGCATTACTGCCACGCTGTACGTACATAAATTCCAGCTGAAATTGGCAGGAAAATTTTATCCCATAGGCAAGGCAAAAGTCATTTAAATCATAAGAAAAAAAAATAATAATAATAATAATAATAATAATAATAATAACTTTTATTATTATTATTATTTAAGAGTCTGATAAAGATAGAGAAAAATTTTAACCTCTGGAAAAACTACACCTCAGGCTGTACTAAACATTACCTAAATACTGGCATTTTTCAGGTCAGGTTTCGCGTGGTCAGAGTCAGTGCTGTTCTTATTGGCCTAAAACCTCAATGTTGTGTGTTTCATATATGTTACATTAAATATACCAATAAGCATTTCATAAACAATAAATAAACTGTGGGGTTTTATCACGTTGGAGGAAATCTTCCGCTTGCGACGCTGTTCCAACATTCAGGCTCGGCACTCAGGAATCGAACTTTTGAATTTAATCACTTTTATATTTGACCAAGCATCATATGAAGCACCAGGGAAATGAATTACTTACTAGTCTGTGATGTAAGTAATGAAGTTGAGTCTGGTAATTCTTCCACGCGTGAGAAAAAAAAAAAAAAAATTTCAACTGCTTTACGAAATAGTTGGAGTGTTCAGTATATAGTATTCTAATTTTACAAACAAAATCATAGCCTCCTTAGGTACAGAGCATATGACACTGTGAAAGGCATCAGAAGTGCATAAAAACTGTACGAGTCAATCAAACTGTTGGCAGAGGAAGCCCAGTATAACATTGCCATCATCTCGACTAAAGTGATGGAAATTCATCTATATTTCTGTAGTGTAGTCATCAGTGTAATAGTCACCACAGTCTTACTTCGACATGTTCTTGTTTTTAGCAGTACACGGATCATAATTATACAGCCGACCTATACATAACTAATATCTATATCAAAATCTCTGCTCATCTCTCGGTTGTGAAAGTAGTCAAAATAATTTTCCTTTTTTTACTTATCTTCGTTCTGTTTTTTTTTTTTTCTCTCTCTCTCTCTCTTTCTATCTCTCTCTCTCTCTTTTTTTGTGTGTGTAAGAGAAAATCCGTCGTCCTGTTCTTACTGTACATATTAGCTATTAAAAAGATTATTCTAGGATTCTGGTTGTGTACAGTAAATATCTCATCATCTGTGGTGCTTATTACTACATGAGATACAGACGAATCAGATTTTCTCTTTAAACCTGCGTATATAAACTGTCCGATGAAAATTTGACTGGCACCCTGGATTATAGTTGTATTTCAGTGATTTATTTTAATATCTCGGAAAGTAAGGCCGGCAAACCAACAAGCCCATACAAAAATGACATTCAAGAACAATTACGTTGTTGTCTTTTCATCTCTGAGTCTGGAAATTATTTTGGTGTTGAGGCTGCCTTGTTAAAAAAATTATTCTCCATATACACACACACACTTCTCTCCTCCTCACACCTTCATAATCTCTCACTCTACACCTCTTATCCTGCATCTCTCTCCTTCACACCTCAGCCCACACCATCTTCATTCCTCACTCTGTATATCTCAACTCATGTCTCCTTCACCCCTCACTCTGCATATCTCAACTCATGCCTCCTTCACCCCTCACTCTGCATCTCTTAACATCAACACCTTCACTCCTCACTCTGAATCTCTCAACCTATTCCTCCTGTAGACCTTCCCCTTCGTGTCATTCATCCCTCACTTTGCATCTCTTTCATCTCTCACCTTACAACTCCTCCTCTCCACACTGCAACTCCTCCACTCCCCACTGCAACTCCTCCTCTCCACACTGTATCTCCTCCTCTCCACACTGCACCTCCTCCACTCCACACTGCATCTCCTCCTCTCCACACTGCATCTCCTCCTTTCCACACTGCACCTCCTCCACTCCACACTGCATCTCCCCCTCTCCACACTGTATCTCCTCCACTCCTCACCTTACAACTCCTCCACTCCACACTGTATCTCCTCCACTCCACACTGCAACTCCTCCTCTCCTCACTGCAACATCACTCCTCACCTTGCAACTCCTACACTCATCCCCTTTTTAACTCCTTCATCACTTGCCTATTTCATACCTCACTCTACATACCCTTCATTTCTCACCTTGCACAAGCTACTTCCCTTACCTTGCACCTCCTTCGCCACACACGTCGTAACTGTCTCACTCTTAACAACGCAACTTCTTCACTCCTCCTCGGTTTGCAGTTCCTTCAGCTACACCAAAATGCACCTTGGACCTCCCCACTGTCTCCCCTCCAGGCCCCTCACCCCAACACACTATCCAACTCTCTTCAAGCATCATCACTTCTCCCCCATTTCTCTCGCTCATTATTTTTTTTTTTTTTTCTATCTTTAGTGGTTCTCCCAAGCAACTTTAGACGATTGTTTAGGTAGAGGTATAGATCTAAGAAGCTCCAATAGATAATATACTTGTATTGTTTGATAACCTGTACACAGAAGACGAAAATCTTGGAAGAGGTGTCTGGGAAAGGTCTATGAATTAATTGTTTAGGAGTGATCAATAAACACAGAATAAACTCTATAGGATTTATTCTCTATTACATAAAGCTATTTCCAGTCTTTCCTTTGTATTCTCTTTACGTACATTAGAATGCGTCTTACTCTGGACATACTTTTTTAATGTTTGACTACAAATGATGTGAGCAAGTGACAAAATCCTTGAGCTATTTAAAAATGCCATGCTTATTATAACCTTTGGAAAATGCACAGGTTCCCTTCCTGTTGGTACTGTACCAGACCATGTATATATATTTTTTGAGTAGGCCTATATAAAATCCTAGTTTTTATCATTGTGCTATAGTTGTTTGTAGTATGTCTTCTTCTGCATAACATTTACCAAAAATAAAGAGAAATATCAGGGAAATGAGGTGGTGAACCGAATGCAGTTTCACCAAGATAATTCATATTTGGTATTAATGAACAGAGGTTGGAGAATTGGAGGATGCTTTTTTTGAGAATTGGAGGATGCTTTCGTAAGTCTAGAATAACAATATCTACATCATCAACACATGTAGGATAGCATTGAGAAGGATTTGTAATATAATGTGTGTATAGAGTATAGACACCCTCAATACAGAAAAAAAGAATAATAGGTAGTACATTTCTCTAGATTTGTGTGCATAATAATTTTTATAATGTGTTCAAATGGGAATTTTTTTTTTTCTTCTCCAACCAGAATAATAGTAACGAAACATTACAGTACACAACTACAACTGTACATGCATTGTGTACTGTTATATTTAAGTTTGGATATTATTTGGGGCAATTCTAATGACAATCCAGCAGAAATGTATGCAAAGTAAAACCAGCACAAATGTATGCAAAGTAAAACCAAATTAGTATCTTAGGATTAAACACGAGTGGTAGGAGACAGAAGACTAAGCCAGATAGATACCTTAAGGATCCTGTAATCATGTATGAGAATTTTTGGCTTCTGATTCCTCCAGACTATGCCAGGAAACAAGCTCCTTCCATATAGATGATGATGTTTCGTGGCAACAATTTTCTGACTACATCACAGGGTTCCTTAAGAACACACATTCATACTTTGATTTTAATTCCTCGCTTCTATATATTCCCTCTGTTCTTATTACCTCTGTAGTAAAATAAAACTATTAACCAGAACTTTATTCTGAATACAAAATATATCTTTCACGTTTATGGGGATTCTGCGGTCGATAATACATGATTTTTTTAGCGACCATAATTAAAATATATTGATGATTTCTTTAGTGACATTAATTATGATATATTGATGATTTCTTTAGCGACCATAAATAAAATATATTGATGATTTCTTTAGCGACGATAATTATATATTGATGTTTTCTTTAGCGACCATAATAAATTGTGATATATTGATGATTTCTTTAGCGACATTAATTATTATATATTGATGATTTCTTTAGCGACCATAATTAACATATATTGATGATTTCTTTAGCAACATTAAAAATTATATATATTGATGATTTATTTAGCGACCATAATTGTGATATATTGATGATTTTTTTAAGCGACCAAAATTAAAATACATTGATTCTTTTTTTAAACTACAATAATTAGAATATATTGCTTCTCATTCCCCTATTCATATTCCTTCTGACCTCACAAATTAACGGAGCTCACCACAATAATTACACTAAGTTCTATCTGAGAATTTGATCTTGATTCATCGTGTCCTGGAAACTGGACGACAAATGGAAACCTACATGATCCACAGAGGCTCTTTCCTGGAAGGTGAACTAATAATTAAGGGGGAAGTTTTGTGCTGGTAATTCTGGAGTAACTGAATCCTACAAACTATCCCAAGCAACAGAACACCATTATTTTTTGCTCTTCTGGTCCTGTTTCCTGGCATACTTTGGAGAAATCGAGGAGCACCAATGTAGCAAAAGTGAATTACCCCCTGAAGGACCCTGTGTTTGTGTGTTCATATGAGATTTGGAGGCTTCTGATTCCTCCTGATTATGCCACGAAACAAGCTCCGTCGTTATAGGTGGTGTTTCGTGGCATTATTTGAAGGACTCGCTAACCTCCAATTTTCTTACTACATCCCGGGGTCCTTAAGGGGAGAAAAAAACTCTTGACGGTAAAATATTTATCGGAGGAGTATAACAGGGTTGGCACTTAAAAATTTTGTCCATAACTTTAGTCATAGCTGTGAAAGAGTCATAAAAATCTGCCATAAGCACTACAGCCTCAAAACTATGGCACGAAACAACAGATGCCCAATTAGTAACAATGAGGTAATTTGTTACGTGGATAGTTTGGAGGATTCGTTGGACCTTCAATTTACTTTAAAAAAAATAATCCTCCATTATAATCCTTGCTTATTGATCGGGTAAATAGTCTTCCTTTATTTCATATAATCAGCTGAGGTTTTCCAAAAAAAAATATGTGTTGTGTTTTTTAATATACAAATGGATCAGAAATTTTTTGCACATCTTTGACTCTATGGCACAAGATGTAGGAAATCTCTTATGTTGTATTCTATAATGTAAAATGGTGTATACTGACAATGAGAAAGAATATATGAGAAGAGAGGATGTAGGAAATCTCTTATGTATTCTATAATGTAAAATGGTATATACTGACAATGAGAAGGAATGGATGAGAAGAGAGCCTGAATGGTTTATGTTGTTCCAGGCTATGGTGTTACTAAGATGGGTTGGTAGAAATTTAACATGAAGCTTCAATATCATAGGACATAATATTCATCCTTAAAAGGAGAGTATATACTTTTGGTACATTAGAGCACCTTGATTCCTCCAAAGTATGCCAGGAAACAGGACCAGATTAAGGACCATGCCATCGTGTATGATAATTGGAGGCTTCTGATTCCTTCTGACTATACCACGAAACAAGCTGCTTCTATATAGGTGGTGTTTCGTGGCAATATTTGAAGGACTACTTTACCTCCAATTTTCTGACTACGTTACATGGTCCCTTAACAAAGATTATGTTGGCCTGCTTCTGGAAATAGTTTGGAGGAATTATTATCTCCAGAAAAGTTGTCTACTACATTCTGAAGCAGTTTCCTTTATTATGGTTGACAGGACTCAGGGATCTCTTTCATTTCCCTACCAAGATGTTTATTTAGACTTTTTAGGACCGTAGAGTTTTTTCACGATTATCTTTTTATTTTTTGTTTTGATATTTGTACTTTTTCACCACAAAGACACACCGGTGAATGAAGCTTAATACTTACATATTTAGTTGGTAAATATAAAAGGTGGTAAAGGTGGTAAATAAATGATAAACTTAGAAGTGGTTGGTGTGTAGTGTTAGTGAGGGAAGTGGTGGTGGTGGTTTTGGTACGAATAGATGCATGTAATGAATATATATTATGATAAAGAGTTGGAGGAGAATATGATCAGTAAAATTATCGTTGGTGGATGTAGGTGGGGGAAGAAGAGTTTGTGGTGGTGGTCGTGGTGAAGGAGGTGATGTGGAGGGTAGCATCCGCAGACTCTGTTGACGCACACGTGGCGTCAAATATATTCTTCTGGGTTTCAAGGGGTGGTGAATCCTGATGGTGTGTATAGTGTTGGTGGTGGTGGTGGTGGTGGTGATGGTGGAGACACAAGTTGTACTGGAGTTGGTTGATTAGAGACACAGTTATAATGTTGGAGGTAAGGTAGTGGTTATCGTAATGAGGAGTGAAACTAATTAAATGTTGGCGATGAATGGCACGACTTAATCAATGTTGGTGATAATGTAATGTTGGTGTTGTGGTTCAAACATAATTAGGCTCATTACGTATTAAACTTATTAGGGATCGAGTCTGGCTATGAAAAGAAAAGTGTTGTTCCATATTTGACAATAATTGATCTTGCCTGGAATGGCATTGCTTATATAAATTATCAATAGAACCTTCGTTATCAGTACCATCAACACCATCCATTGTCAGATAGCACCACCTTCACCATATAATATATATTATTAAAATTTGTTTAAATATATAACCATAAAAAAAAAAAAAATCTTAAATCTACTATACAGTTCGTCCCTTATAAAATCCCATCAAGCATAAACTATCAGCTTATATATAAAAATACTGTCGACAATTACTTAATAGCATGTATAGGGCGTATATCCGTTCTTTATTGATTATATTCATTGTTGATGCTGAATGTCGGATGTAGAAGAGTCTCCAGTGCTAGGAAGAATCTAAAGAGAAAAAATTACTTTCTATAGGCCAAGCTAACACCGCCCCTCATCGTAATAAGCGTAAAGCAGCCGGGAGTGTGTCCAACCAACCCTCACACAGGATCCGTAATATTATAGGAAAACTGTTTGTCACTTTAACGAGGGACGGGTAACTGACGTCTTCAGAGGAACGTGTCCAGTGTGTGTGATCCTGGTCAATAGTTCGTCTGTGTCAGTGTTTATATATTTAGCTACACATTTCTTTTTTTTTTTTTTTTTTTTTACTTAAGTAAGGGGGAATCAGTGAGGTGGTTGAATCAAAGGTCACGTGAGAAAAACAGAAGGAAATTAGAAGTGTTTAGGGAAGGTGATGTGCCTCCCACGATGGTATCTATAGTATTTAATATGAAGTTTATTATTGTTCTGTGAAGAGTTTATATAGGATGATGTGAGTTTCCATACACACATGAAGCCTATGTATAAAATAAATGTCTAAAAATCTCTATAATAATAATCTATATATCTGGATAAATTTGTCATATTATGTGTGTGGTGGGTATGCCTACACTATACACACCATGGTATTTATTTCTGTCTCTTAATTAATACGGAACTTGAGCAAATATCTGTTTATCTGGCTATGCATTTTAGCCAAACTTTTTTCAGGCTGTGCTGTAATCCCCGACTACCCGTTAACATTATTTCCCCCAGCTTTGAAGTTATTCTCGGGGTGTAGAGAGAGAGAGGGATTGTTACAGTCTTAAAATCGTGTAGACCGTGATGTAAAAATTCTATATTGTAGATTGGGATTTGAGGAGGGGTGAGGCAGGCCTGGGGGGGAAGGGGGGGGGGGGGAGTGGGGGGGGAGGGGGAGGGGGAGTGGGGGGAGGAGGCGTTGGAGGTAAAAGCTTCAAGGAGGTTCGTGAGTGCTTGCCTCCTCACGCTCCCCTTCCCCCCTACGCCACAACTTTACCCCGAAAGCCCCCTCCCAACCCACCCACCCACCCACCCACTCCTCACACACACACACACACACACACTTCATAATTCCCGCCCACTAAAGTCACGTGCGTATACAACCCTCGTTACCATTACCAAATATCTGAAACCTCTCTAGGACCCCCCCCCCCCTCACTCACCCCCTTGCTAGTTAGAATTTCCCTATACTTCGGGGGCTTCAAAAACTATATATATTGTTTAGAAATGAATCCATAATGGTTGGTATTGATCGTATGCGCAACGATAGAGGGAATACGCAGCAGGCAGGCAGGCAGGCAGGCAGGCAAGCATGTAGGAAGGCCGAGGAGGTAAAGTGCGCAAGTCACAGGGGCAAGACTATCTACCCAAAGCGTCTGCGCACTCACTCACTCTCGGACCCTTGCCGATAAAAGTATTTCGCCTTTTTTTTTTTTTTTTTTTTTTTTTTTGGCCGTGTGTGTGTATGTATGTGTGTGTGTGTGAGTGACTTTTTTTTTTTTTTTTTTTGTTAACCCTCCCTTCCCCAAGACAATATATTTTCCGGAATCTGTTTTTATATACTTCTACCATTTTTCGCAGCGTGTTTTAGTTTTCTGTATCGCTGACTCGCTTTGATTACGCCAAACGGAAATACAACTGTAACTCCGCCATGCAGCTGCTTGTTTTGTATCCGTGAGCCCAGGCGATATATTAAGTAAAAAGGGGGTGGTGGGTGGGTATGCCTCTCTCTCTCTCTCTCTCTCTCTCTCTCTCTCTCTCTCTCTCTCTCTTGGCTCAATATTCTATACTAGGGGCCTAACAGGTGATATGTGTGTGTGTGTGTGTGTGTGTGTATACATGTGTGTGTTTTTCGTGGTGGATTCTTGTTATCGTCAGTTTGTATGTATGTATGTATGTGTATGTATGTATGTATGTGTATCAATGCCTTTTCTTGCGTGTGAAATTGACATGTGTGCGTGTGTTCATATGTGCATTTGATGTATGTGTGTGTATGTATGTGAGTATATATTGTTTTTATCATCATTTTTGTGTATATAATTATGTGTGAGGAACTGTGTGTATGCTAATGATTACTAAAATATATATAATAGTCAGTGCTAACTATATTTTCTTTATGCATGTGTTTTTCTATATACAGTACGAGTGTTTGTTACTTGGACTTGTGTGTGTGTGTGTGTGTGTGTGTGTGTGTGTATGTATGTGTGTGTGTGTGTTACTTGGACTGCTTTCCCTTTACATAGTGTGTGTGTGTGTGTGTAATAATAATAATAATGATAATCGGTTTATTAAATAGTAGCAGCTGGTAAGCTGAAAATGTACATATTACAATAAAACAATAATGGTAAAAATGGGAATGAAAAACAAATAGACACAAAAACATATGGGAGAAAAATACATATACGTAGATAAATGAGGAAATACACAGAGATTTAATAACATATATATAAAATACCTGTATACATACACACAAACATATATATTCATACATATACACATACTGTACATATATGTACAGTACATATATATACACATACACACACATACATACATACACACACATAAATACATACATACATATACACATATATATACATATACATAATTATATATTATACATATATACATATATGCACATATATACATATACATACATATACATACATACACATACATACATATATATACATACATACATATACACTCCTATACATGCATACATATACATATACATTAATATACATACACATACACACATATACATACATGATATAGCAAATGGGTGCAGCTCTATGGGTCAGAATGGCTTTGAGGTGTGAAGGAAACTGGATATAGTGAAACACCATATTGTGTGTGTGTGTGTGTGTGTGTGGGTGTGTGTTAAAGTATTCATTATAGTAATCATCAGGGTTGAATCAATTTGGTATAAGCACTTTTTGTATTTCCTACATACCATTCTCTATCCTCAGTTTTCTACACTCTAGTTAAATAGGAGTGACTAGGAATACTTTTTAGTTGCTGATAGGGACCCCGTGATGTAGTAAAAAAATTGGAGATAAATGAGTCCTTCAAATATTGCCAGGAAACACCATTTATATAGAAGGAGCTTGTTTCGTGGCATGGTCAGGAGGAATCAGCACCCACCAAGTCTCATCAACGATCACAGGGTCCTCTAAGGGGAGATTTTTTTGTTGGTGAATTTGAAGATCTTTGAGTCCTCCAAACTATACCACGAAACAAATCCCCTATTAGTACCATTGAGGGCGTCTGTTTTATTGCATAGTTAGGAGGAATCAGTAGCCTTCCAGTTTACCAACATAAGAATCTCCATTTAATATCAAATTATGATTGGGTTCTGAATTGTTACATATTTTTGGTCTCGCTGCTTTAACTATTATTATTTTGGCTGATTTTAGTTTTTAGTTTTATTAGTTTTTCGGGTCTTATTCTCATTTCTTGGATTTGATTTTATGGCTAAATTTTCTTTTTAATATTTTTGTTTTTTTTATCATGACTGTCTGTTTTTGTAATATTTAAGGGATTTATTTTTAACGTAGATGTTTCTATATGTAACTTGATATCATTATAATTATGTGGTATATATGTAATTTTCGTATCAATTATGTAATATGTGGGAGTTATATTATTTTTTCTGAGTCTTGTATTTAACCTTGGATTACATGTTATGATTAAGGTAAAGATATATATACTATTTCAGGCTTCCGTTACTATTTTCTTTTACCAGATATATTATGAAGATTATTTCTACTATTAAATGTAGTTGTTGTTAGGCCAGTATATCGTACATTTCTCTTAAGGGAATAATTCGCTTTTGTTAAATTGGAGCTCCTCGATTCCTCCAAAGTATGCCAGGAAACAGGACCAGAAGAGCAAAAATAATGGTGTTCTGTTGCTTGGAATAGTTTGGAGGATTCAGTTACTCCAGAATTACTAACACAAAACTTCCCCTTTAAGAACCCTGTGATCATGTATGAGGTTGGTGGCTTCTGATTCCTCCTGACTATGCCACGAAACCAACAAGATCCTTCAATATTGGTGGTGTTTCTTGGCGATGTTTGAAGGACTCACTAACCTCCAATTTTATGACGACATCACAGGGTCCCTTAAGGGGGAAATTTTGTGTTGGTAAATCTGGAGCAACTGAATCCTCCAAACTATTCCAAGCAACAGAACACCATTATTTTTGTTCATGTGGTTCTGTTTCCTGGCATACTTTGGAGGAATCAAGGCACTCCAATGTAGCAAAAGTGAATTACCCCCTTAAAGGAACAGGATTATTATTATTTTCTTTTGGGTGGAGGGAAGCACCATTACCATCCAAAAGGTTAAAAAAAATAATACCATTAACTCACAAACAAATGTTGACGTTTAAGTAAAATATTCTACTGTATCTTATATTTTTATTCCTGTAGTTTGATAGATAAATAGACACTTTATTCTTTTAATATTTACCATTACACATCTGTACTAATTCAACATTTTTCTCCCCCCACAGGTACGTATGTATGTGTGTGTGTACCTTAGAGTGCCACCACCACCAGAGTCGTGTATAGTTCGACATACACCCCTTTGTAAGTATGACCCTGGTGCCACCCTATATATATACTGTACATACACACCCTCTCTCCACCATACTGCTTAGATCTTGTACTGTATAATTACCACGTGTCACTGATGATTGGTCGCTCCTCTCTTGCCGTTCAACAAGTCAGTGGTGTTCAATGGTGTTCAGTGTGTTTTTTTATTGCTTGTGATTTTAGCTAGTGATGTTAGAAGAATGGAATAAAATCTTTTTCGTCTACTAACTAATGTGGGAGGTTAATTAAGGAAAGGTTCTTTTGTTGGTGAATTGGAAGGTCTCTGCTGATTCCTCCAAACAATGCCACCACGAAACGGATCCCCTATTAGTACCATTGAGGGCATCTGTTTTCTGGTATAGTTATGAGGAATCAGTAGCATTTCAATTTACCAACAAGATAATCTCCCCTTAAGTTCATCGTGGCCAGCATGTGTGATTTCTCCAGTACTATAGTTCATTGTAAACTCCAGTAATTAAAATAGTAGACTGAACACCATCACATGTTTAATTAAGGGACCCTGTGATCGTGTATGAGACTTGGAGACTTCTGATTCCTCCTGCCTATGCCACGAAACAAACAAGCTCCTTTAATGTTGGTGGTGTTTCGTGGATATGTTTGATGGACTCCCTAACCTCCAATTTTCTGACTACATCACGGTGGTCCTTAAGGCGGTACTACACCTTTGGTTTGGACCTTGGGGTGCCTTGATTCCTCCAAAGTATCATGCCAGGAAACAGGACCAGATTAATTAACAAAAATATTAGTGTCCTGTTGTTTGAAATAGTTTAGAGGAATCGGTTGCTCCAGATTTACCAAAATTGAACTACCCCATCAAGATCTCTTTCTTTCCATTTAATTATTAGGAGTAGGAATAATGGTAAGCATACAAGAGTCCTACAAGCAACTGTATACTAAAGAACAATTTTATACCATGATATAAAGCACTATTCCTCTCTTTAAAGTGTCATTCTTTTAAGGGACCCCGTGTTGTAGTCAGAAAATTGTAGGTTAGCTAATCCTTCAAACTTTGCCACGAAACACCATCTATACAGAAGAAGCTTGTTACGTGGCATGGTCAGGAGGAATCAAAAGACTCCAATTTTCATACACGATCACTGGGTCCTTAACGGTAATATAAATTATTGACCTCCAAGTGTGGAAGTCGTTGTTAGATTTTCCAGAATATCAAGAAAATGTTAAGGGGTTAATTAATACACTTTTGGTACATTGGAGCGCCTTGATTCCTCTGCAGTATGCTAGGAAACAGGACCAGATTAACAAAAATAATGGGAGTAGTGTTGCTTGGAGTAGTTTGAAGGCATCATTTGCTCTATCTAGATTTACCAACACTGTACTATACCCCCTTACACATTCACACATTCTCTCCCAGTGACCTTAAATAGTGTAATTATAGCCAATATTAGACGACCTTATTGAGCAGAGAGAAACCAAATGACCTCATAGAGAAAAAATTAAAGGTTATGTCCACTAAGCTTTCACTGGTTGATGCTGCACGACACAGCTATATTTAGAACCTATTAAATTATACTGTTGTGTTTAAATGGGTAAATATATTGATCATTAGAGAGTTTGATGTGACCTTGAAGTAAAATAGTCTATACTATATTAATAAAATCATAAATAGTACAAAATTATTCATACATGTAAGTAGAAGAGGAGATTGGAAATAGTCTAGAAATGGTAGTATTAATAGGAAACTGTACCCTTCTAGACAAAAATATATCCATTTAGTCTAATATATATCCTTCTAGCGAATAGTAAATCATTCTAGCGAATTATATATGCTTGTAGTTAAATATATATTCTTCTAGCCAAATATATTGCCTTCTATCCAAATAATAATACATGTATATCCTTCTATCCAAATATATATATATCCTTTAACCAATTATATATCCTTCAAACCAAATATATATCCTTCTAACCAAATATATATCCTTTTATCCAAATATATATCCTTCTATCCAAATATATATCCTTCTAACCAAATATATATCCTTCTTTCCAAATATATATCTTTCTAACCAAATATATATCCTTCTAACCAAATATATAATTATGCTTTTATCCAAATATATATCCTTCTAGCCAATATATATATATCTTTTTAACCAAATATATATCCTTCTATCCAAATATATATCCTTCTATCCAAATATATATCCTTGTAGCGAAAAGCATCATATGAAAAAAACTCTATGAGGTCATATGAAAAAAACTCTATAGGTAGGAAAGAAATCGGTCAGTAATCATTCAGCAAACAGGAACAAATTACACATTTGTGCCACATGAGAGGAATCATCAGCACGGGGGGGGAAAACACACGATTTGGTCTCTACAGTACATCAAAGGGCAACAGAAATTACAGCGATTTATTCATAATGACTGGAAATTAAATGGCCATGATATACAGCATTCCGGGGAAACGTAATGCATTGTGGGGCCAAATGTTTGCAGATTGGCAGTCCGAGCGTACACACACACACACACACACACACAGACACACACACACACACACACACATGCATACATACACACACACACACACACACACACACATACATACACATACACACATATGTACGTACACTACATGTCCATACATTTTATAGTAAACAGTCATGTACACACACCATTAATTGTATCAACACACACACACACACACACACACACACACACACACACACACACACACACACACACACACACACACACACACACACACACACACACACACACACACACACACACACACACACACATACAAACACAAAACACACACAGACCTATACGTACACTACATATCCATACATTTTATAGTACACAGTAATGTACACACACCATTAATTGTATCAACACACACACACACACACACACACACAGACCTATACGTACACTACATGTACACACATTCTATAGTATACAATCATGTACACACAACACCATTAATTGTATCAACACATACATACATGACGAAGGCCTATATTTAGTACACATATCCACACGTCACACACTCATAGTTGTTTATTTGTACATGTATGCATTTAAACACAAATATACATATCCTGTATAATATGTATACAAGCACATTTGCCTCCATTACCTTCACATAACCTGACCTCTTCTTAAATTTTAAAAGGCAGTGGTATAACATTTTTGACGGTGCATACAATTGAACTATATTTTATTTGATTAACATAGTTGTTTTTATAATTACACTATGTACTGTACTTCATATTCATAAAATTATTGAAGAGTAATAGGAAGAACTGAAATAATTCGTACGTATGATCCAACATGTATAAATACACAGATATATTAATTGAAATACATGAACACATAATTATACATACCAATTACACAAGGATGTACTTATAGAGATACAAAATTATGTATAGATATATCCCTATATACATACACAATGCACACATTCACATACATGTATACATAAGTTATCAATAGTTTTACATCAATCATAACAGTTCAAGAAATAATTCACACTGATTCTGGCCACGGTCAATATCTCCCTCACACTTACAAACAGCACACAGAAATATAAACTCACATACATGCACTCAAGCAATCATGTATGTATGTATGTATGTATTTATGTATGTATGTATGTATGTATGTATGTATGTATACTGATTGGTAGATTTGTGAATGGTTCTTTAGAGTTTAGAGCAACAGGAGGGAATATTTAACTTTAGTAAAGAAACACTGTCTTGTTATTCATGTATGGAAAAATATAATTGTATATTTATATAATTGTTTTTACTACTACGATCATTATCACTTTCATCATTATTACGAAACATAGTGTGAGTGAAGTACTGTACACATCCCTCTATGAATATAAACATTTAATCAACGACAAAAATGTGAAGAGAAGTGACCGAAAATAGGAACACAGACACACACACACACACACACATATACATATATATAAACATACAAATAAATAATATTATACAAATGAACAATGCTACATAGAGTGGAGTACAAAGACTAGCCCAGTGAGTAAGTGAGTAAGTGAGTACGTGAGTGAGTAAGTGAGTGAGTGAGTGAATGAGATGAGTGAGTGAATGAGTAAGTGTGAATGAGTGAGTGAGTGAGTAAGTGTGAGTGAATAAGTGATTGAATGAGTAAGTAAGTAAGTGAGTGAGTAAGTGAATAAGTAAGTAGGTAAGTGAGTGAGTAAGTGCGTGAATAAATAAGTGAATGAGTGAATGAATGAGTGAGTAAGTGCGTGAATAAATAAGTGAATGAGTGAGTGAATGAGTGAGTGAATGAGTAAGTGAGTGAGTGAGTGAGTGAAGCATATATATAGGTGAGGCTTCTATGTAACTGCTATAATAATGTAGTGTAGGTATAGTGGTGAAAGCCTCATGTTGCAAACCCTCCCATCAATCATCATCGGTCAATCAGTGTGTCGATGGTGCTCATATCTGTGTGTTGTGTGTGTGTGTGTGTGTGTGTGTGTGTGTGTGTCTAAAAGTATGTATGTGTGTGTGTCTGTTTGTGTTGTGTGTGTGTGTGTAAGTGTATGTGTGTGTATGTATGCCTAAAAGTATATGTGTGTGGTAGGTGTGTGTGTGTGTGTGTGTGTGTGTGTGTGTGTGTGTGTGTGTGTGTAATGACGCATCAAGCTAGAGCGCTTTCACTGCTGGAAATTTTTGTTATTTGCGTGTGTGTGTGTGTGTGTGTGTGTGTGTGGTGTGTGTGTGCGATCATTTTTTAATTTCAAAACGTTTATTCCCTCAGTAATAACCAACCACCAATACCAACCATTTTCCTAATACACTAACTAAATAAAAGAAATTAATAAATAAGAAATGGATACATATGCAGAAAAAATAATATTAATAAATAGATAGATAAATAAAAAAATAAAAAAATAAATAATCATAATCTAGGAGAACCTGTAGAATTAATTTAAATAACTATATCACTATCTATGCCTAATTACATCATATTATATTTTGCACCAGATGTCATTTGTGTGTCTGTGTGTTTTTCCCTTTCTCTCTGTAAATTGTTCTGCTTTTTTTTTTTTTTTTATCTCAAAATTAAATTGTTATTAAACTCTTGCCTGAACACAATTTCTCATTCATCATCAATGTATTCCTCTGGCCATTCACTCGGTGTATTCATAAAATCAATATATGAACCTTTATCTGATATTATTAACCGGAGAAAATGTATTTATAGTCAACAAAGAATATAGTAGTGGCTGCATTTAGTAACTCAGTCTCTCTCTCTCTCTCCTCTCTTCTCTTCTCTCTCTCTCGTCTCTCTCTCTCTCTCTCTGTATGTGTGGGTGTGTGTGTGTGTCTCTATCTCTCTCTCTCTCTCTCTGTATGTGTGGGTGTGTGTGTGTGTCTCTATCTCTCTCTCTCTCTCTCTGTATGACAATTTTGCATTTGTTTGTTTTTTTATATCTCCCCTCTATTTATTTGTTTGCTTTTTAATCCCTTGCTGTTTATTCATGTCCAGCAGTATACATGTTTTACTTTTCTCTCCCCACCTCTCTCTCTACCCCTCTCTCTCCTCTCTCTCTCTCTCTCTCTCTCTCTCTCTCTCTCTCTCTCTCTCTCTCTCTCTCTCTCTCTCTATCTCTCTCTCTCTCTCTCTCTCTCTCTTCTCTCTCTCTCCTCTCTCTCTCTCTCTCTCTTCTCTCTCTCTCTCTCTCTCTCTCTCTCTCTCTCTCACTACTAATCAATCAAACACATCAAGTATCCGACAAAAAAGGCAGGCTACGTTACGCATATTTTAATTTTTTATACAATGTTATTTAGCGTTTTTTTAATATTCTCTCGTGATGTGTTTCAATTACGTGTGTGTGTGTGTGTGTGTGTGTGTGGTGCGTGTGTGTGTGTGTGTGTGTGTTGTGTGTGTGTGTGTGTGTGTTATTTTATTACATGTGATATGAGTTTTTCTTTTCTTTTGTTGTTTTAATTACTTTTCATCTCGTCGATATATTTGTGTGTGCATCAGTTCATCATATATTGTGAATACTGAAAATAAATTATGAATCCTTTTATTTGTAAGTATGTATGTGTGTATGTATGACTATGTATGTATGTATATTTGAATTTTATGAGTATATCTGAATGTTATGAGTACACCTAATGGAAGACACTCTCGTTGGTGAATTGGAGGGCAACTGATTCCTCCTAACTACTTCACGAAACAGTTTCCCAATTAGAAATATTGAAGTGATTTGTTTCTGAGATAGTTTTGGAGGAATCAGTAACCCTCCAATATACAAACTCAATTTTACTAAGAGCAGATCTGTTTCTTGGTATATTTTGAAGGAATCATTAGCTTTGCAATTCACCAAGAAGATCATTTATATTTGTGTTTACTTGTATATATATAATACTTGTCTCATATTTCACATTTGCTTTCCTTTACGCTCCCCCCAACCTCTCTCTAATGAGTAACCTAACATTCGGTTTACTTTTTTGCCTATTCAACCTATTCTTCTACTGTGGCTTCTCTATGCCTTCCTTTCTTCATTCTTTTCCTCTTCTCTGTCCTCGCCCCTCACACTTCCCTCCATTAGCACCTTCGTCCTCTTCCTCTTCTTTCTTCACTATTATTACCTCCTCCTCCTCCTTCTCCCTCTTCTTTCTTCACTATTATCTCCTCCTCCTCCTTCTCCCCTCCGTTTTCTTCCCCTCCCCACCTGTCCTTTTCCTCTCCTTCCCTTTTCCCCCCTGTTCACCACCACCTGCTCCACTTCCCTTCCCTTCTTGCCTTTCCCCTTCCCTTCTTGTCTTTCCCCTTTCCTTCTTGCCTTTCCCTTCCCTTCTTGCTTTCCCCTACCCTTCTTGTCTTTCCCCTTCCCTTCTTGCCTTCCCCTTCCCTTCTTGTCTTTCCCCTCCTATGCTTTCATTTTCCCTCCTCCTTCCCCTTCCCACACCACTTCTTTATCATCTTTTCCTATCTACCTCCTCCTTTAACTTCTCACTGTCTTCTTCATTTCATTCTTCCTTTTTTCTCATTTCACTCTACCTTTCTCTTCATATCACCTTTTCTCTCCTCTCTCACCTCCTTATTCCCTTTCTTTAGCCCATTCTTCTCCTTCCTCACCTCACTCTTTTAACTTTTTCTGTCCCTTT
>JAWQEG010008229.1:17500-19281 GCA_033782935.1 Petrolisthes cinctipes | reverse complement strand
GGAAAGGAGGGAGGGGGACTACTCCTTAAGTCTGCTGTGCTTGTCATTATAGATAGGAAAGGAAGGGAGGAAGAAGAGATGAAGGAAGGAGATGGTAGAATTTCATTTCCTCTATTGTGACTCACACACTTTAAACTCTTTTCCTTCTTCCCTTCTGAATGAATGCGAAATAATTGGGATCGGAGAAAAAAGACTGATATTATTAGAAAGATAGATAAACAGATGAATAAGAGAGACAAAGAGAGTACACATAGGAAAGGAAGAAAGAAAGGAAGGGAGGGTATATAGTGAGAGAGGAGTGAGGTCAAGGTTTGACAGGTCAGAGGAGCGACGTTGTCACTTCTACACTTACCCACCTAGAGGGTGGAAAGGGAATTATGGCCGCGACTGTACAAGTAAGGCTTTGTACAAATTATGCTGACCGATTGTAATAACCATCACAATCTCCAGGTAGATATTGCCAACCCATAAAAAAAAAAAAAAAAAAAAAAAAAAAAAAAATCTACATGAAACTAGTGGTTTATGGATATGATTAGTATGTGGTTGTGAGTGGTGATGGTAATGAGATGTGTAATATACGAACATTCCCTGACCCACAGAGGACTGTGTACTAACTCCCTCTCTACGTGTGGTTGATGTCGGGTGATGTTTCCGGGGATGGCTAATTAGCAGCTCCTTGCCCACAAGGTCGATCTTGTTTGGTTGATGTGGGAGATGTCACGTACGTGTACACTCGCCAGCACTGCCGAGTGGACAGGGGCTCACATATATTCAGAGATGTAGCACCACTGTGATCATTTAGCTCGAAACGTGTGTGAGATGTAGTATCCTAGATACACTAGCACATAAAGTGAACTTTGTTGCATAAGGAACTGAATCACTTAAATCTCTTAAACATGTGAGCCCCTGTACCACGCAGCAGTGCTGGCGACTGTACATGCACATTATAAAAATCGTGTAGATTTAGAAATGTTGCAGCTGCAAGAGAATGTTGCAACATACTACTAAGGTAGAGTAGTACTGTACTGTAAGAAGTACATAATCTTAGATAGTGAATGGTTAGACTAGTTACATTTCCTCTAATTTATTACTTTACTATGAAAATTTCCCTCAGGTTACTTTCCGTCAGCCGGCAGGGTGTTCTTCCACCTGTTTCATGTACGGCTCAGTGCCGGAGGGAGTGGAGGGTGGGGAGAGAGCCTTCATCTTGGCTATTCTTTTCTTTCACTGTTGTTGTGTTCTGCATGAAGTCATATTAAGGCCAGACCACCTCGTTTGGACCACAAGGTCTGTGTGGGCTATGTAATTCTATGTAATTCTCTCTCTCTCTCTCTCTCTCTCTCTCTCTCTCTCTCTCTCTCTCTCTCTCTCTCTCTCTCTCTCTCTCTCTCTCTCTCTCTCTCTCTCTCTCTCTCTCTCTCTCTCTCTCTCTCTCTCTCTCTCTCCCAGGCCTCTCCGTGCCAACCTTATGTCCTCCCACGCCGAAGCAGTGTCCCTATTGGAGAAGGACCTGGCTACACTCTCTGACTGGGACGTAGCAGCGAGGGTGAGGGAGCGACCTGGGAGACATCTGGTGGCGTGGATGGCTAGTCACTGCCCCACTAGGTCAAGGAGGGAAGAGTACATTACCCTCCTCCAACGGTACATTCCCGTTCACAGGTACACACATCACTCACGCACTTACTCTTCATGTAAAATCAATCCTCTGTTCTCCATCCTCCATGTTCAGAATATCTCTCGTGGTCCATAGGTAAATTATTCACTCACTCACTCGCTGTTCA
>JAWQEG010008229.1:0-12500 GCA_033782935.1 Petrolisthes cinctipes | reverse complement strand
ATAAGAGGCAGCCACAATTTAAAAATACCATACATACCAGACAAGCACCGATATATTTAGGCACTCATTCTTTCCCCACAGCATCCAAGAGTGGAATCATCTCCCATATCACGCAGTTGACAGCCCCACTCTTGATACGTTTAGAAATAGGATCACCAATCATTATTGCCTTCCCAATCCTAATCCCCAACCCCTAGTCCCTGACCTAATCCACCCTTATCCTAACCCCCTTCCTAATCCTCCCCTGGATCCTTAAATCCCCTGCACAACCCCTGCACATTATGCTGCCCATGAGCGGCCCTCTGCGGGAACCACAAGTTGCCACAACTCCAAACTCGAAATTTCTAGGGAATGCTGCGAATGTTGTTAGCCATTCTAACGCCTTCCTGTCAATCCGATTTGGCAACACTGCGACAAGCTTATTTACCTCAGTGTTGCCAGGTATAGGGAAATTTATCTTTTTTGGGGAATTTTGAAGTCCACACATGTTACAGATCATGTTACAGATTGTTCAAGAGGAAATGGGGAAATTTATACCAAACGAAATATCAAGAAGATGGTAATTAAACTATTATATTCATGAGTAAACAGGGAATTATTGAAGCAAAAGGGAAATTCTGATGTTGAAGTTAGGGAAACTTTCGTCAAGGAACACTGTTCGCATCTTCAATTCAGTGTTGCCAGGTGCAGGGAAATTTTCTTGTTTTAGGAAATTTTGAAGTCCACACGGGAATATTATAATTATAAAGGTTGTTCAAGAGTAAAAAACAGGGACAAAATTCTACCAGATGAAATACCAAAAAAAAAAAGACCATCCATGTTCAAGACTAGAGTAAAGTATACAGGGAAATTTGTGAGGTAAAAAGGAAAAATTCTTATATATGTTGAAGATGGGGTAATTTGATACTAATTTCGTCAAGCAAATCTGGCAATACTGTTTATTTATTAATTTTCATTTTCTCACCAACCATGGGAGAGGGTAGACGTGTGTACCTCCTGTGTATAATAATATTAATAATAATGTTAATTCATTCGGTAAGTATCAATTAACGTTTTTGTGGGCTATATTTTTTTATTTTGATGTTATTTATATGAGTATATATGTTTTTATTTTGATGTTATTTATGTGGTATATGTGTTTTATTTTGATGTTATTTATGTGGTATATATGTTTTTATTTTTATGTTATTTATGTGGTATATATGTTTTTATTTTTATGTTATTTATGTGGTATATATGTTTTTATTTTTGTTATTTTTGTGGTATATATGTTTTTTATTTTGATGTTATTTATGTGTGTATGACTTGACACGACTTTTTTTTTTTTCCACTGATAATATTAAGTTAGTGTTTGTTTATGTATATGTTATTATTGGGAATATATATGTAAATATTCATTTTGATATTAGTTTGGTAAATTTACAGAAGTACAGAGTTCACTATCCTTCATCCCCCTGTTTTTGTATGTTGAAATTTAAGGGTAAATATTGAAAGAATTACCGTTATTGCGTACGGTTTTTCTACCTTCATTAGCCACTTATTTAGACCATTCTAAGACTATTTTCTTCTATGGCATTTCCTCCGCAAATGCCCCATTTACAAGATAGGGCATATTCAAATGGGGCATTTTGAAATTAGCCTGACCTTACCTGACCTGACCTAACCTAACCTAGACCGCATCAGACTACTGGGACCTAACCTGGGCAGACTACCGGGACCTAACCTGGGCAAACTACCGGGAAATAACCGTGGTAAAGTACAGGAAATGACCGGGGCAAAATACTGGGACCTAGCCGGATCTGGCAACACTGCTACAGAACGGTAATTCTTTCAGTAAATACTGAAATTTTTTCTAATATTTTTAGGTTTTTGTGCATATTTTTTGTTTTCATTTTTTACCATATTGAGGAAAACATTCATCGTGACTTAATCTAACACCAGAGGTTGCCCAGGCCTAGTTAGGTTGATTTTGGTCAGTAATGAAAAGCATACAAATACAGTATATGAAGAGTAGATGTTGTAGATGTAATATAATGAAACATGAATGACTTTAGCTACAATTTAGTAAAATAGAAATTCTCAGACTTATATACAGTATAAGACTTATTACGGTACTGGTTCAGGATTTTTTATACAAACTTTTCCATTTCTTGAGGCTTTAAAGAATTAAGATTAGAAAACCTGAGCCAAAAATTACCAGAACTTGGCTTTGGTTTTTATATTGTCAGAAAATATAGATACAGTACCTTCACTAAAAAATGGAGAACACGAGCCTAGTCACGACCTCACTTCACCTGCCTAAACACACCCTTACTGACCTGCTGTCCTTGTTTTGTCTCCAAATATCAAACATATCAATCAATCTTGTCCACAACAGATTAATATCCTTATCTTGCCACGCAGTTTCTCGCACTTTTCTTAAAGCTGCTTAACGAGGCCCAAAGGCATACTGCAGTTTTCCTCTCTATGTTGTACAGTACCTTGCAATCTATACTATCATGTATGTTCTTCCCGCTGCCTAACTCATTGAAGTAACTAGTATAATCCATCTCCCAGCCATTCTCTTCCACAGTAAAAGCTATATAAATATGTGAAATATTTACATTGCCAATATACCTCATTACCCTATTATTTCCAGATGTGGGTGAAGTGATGATCATCCTGGTGTACAAGGAAAAACCTGATGTTCTGAGGTGGTGTGATGGAGACGTACGTTGAAGGAACGACAGAGGAGGTTACTCTGCCCAGGAGGTGAACACTCATGGAAAGGTGATTATTAACTGTGACATATCAAGTAATTTAGATTGAAATATGTTTGAATCTATTATGTATGCATTACTTGTTCGACTTGTTGATTCTTGTTCTTGTGTATGATGAGAAAAACTATAAGCAATTTGAGGTATGTTTGTTATATTTTGGTGAGAGTATGAAGGGAGACAAAGAGTGAAGGGACACGGGTAGGAGTGCCGTGCTTGGGTGGTGCATAGATGAGGGAAACAAGACAGAGTAACCATGGGATGACCACAGGGCCAAGCTGGGTTAAGCCTACAGAATGGAAACAAGGGGAGAGAAAGAGACACCCTGGGAATGCATGTGAGTTGGTTCCTTTTTCATAATGAATTATCTAAGCCTGGGAGGTTTGAGGGTAAGAAATAATATAATTTGTGTTGGGGGGGAGTTCATTAGAAATTTATAAGTGTAAGGATGGGAATCCTTTTGTTTGGTGGAAACTGAGGGAATGGGGCTCTCTCTCACCAGCGGCACTAGAAGGCACACCTTACTCCTTGCTCATCTCCCCACTCACACTGTACAAGGTAAAGAGATGATATTTGAGTAACTGGGATAGATTAGTTGGGATTATAAAGTTAACAGGCTTTAATCTTGTGAATGTAACGTAACAATAAATCAGTTTATCATAAGTGAACTTAAATTGTATGAAGTGTAATTAATTGTAAATAATAATTGTGATATGTTATTGTTTTTATGGTCTTCCTTTATGAAATCCTTTAAACATTTGAATTTTATTAATTAGTGGCTGTCCAAGTAAACCCCTAGACACTTTTACTGTATATTAACCGGAGACATCACATAATATGGACATAATACAGTGTTGACCAAGTCCTACATCTGATGAATGAAATTAGCCATTTAAAGTCATTTCAGTATTCAGAGTAACAGCTTCATATGGTAGACCTTTGTTAGAACACAAATGTATATTTATATTCAATATTTAATTTTTGTAGTTTCTCATAGAAAACTACCAAATGTTTTCTCAGGTGATTATTATCAATTCCTCTGAAGGTAACGGAATATTCCTAGCTAAGGTCAAATGTTAGTGTTATATTTAGGGCTTACGTTATACTAAGTATATTATAGGAATTTAGAATGTATTATTTAGGATCTGCAGAAAAGTGAATGAATTATAGAAATATGGGAATGGTATTTAATTGTTATGTTTCCTTGTAGATGTGGCCTCCTTACTGCTGCTATAGTGTTAGTATCCAGTGCTGCCCCAGAACCACATCACACACCAATATCGACCATCATTTGATACCTGGTATGTTGTGGAAATGTTTGGTACTTCATCTCAAATTTTAAAGTAAACAAAACTTGCATTTGATTTTCATTGTTATAAGAGTTAGTGCAATAGTCCCTCTGACCTTGTGCTGTAGAGAATTTGTTAAAGGTTTGAGTTAACCTCATAGGAATTTAGTGAAGCCTCATCATGTTGAAGTGTAATAAATAAATTCCCTTTGTACTGAACCTCCAAACATCAAAATCCAAGAGTAGAAAGTTTTATATTGTCCATGACTTGTCCCCATTAGATCCATGACATTACAGTAAAACTCAATGCAGTGGGCAGGATTCCTTTTTCCCAAGTGACTAGTAACTTAATCTAGGAATTTATAGGGAAATAAAATAATGCCTTTGATTTCATACAGGCAGTGGTGGTCAGCATAGAAGGCAACACAAAAGACTTCATTGACCAAGACAACACAACCAACCCTTGAGTGACCCTTATCCATCGCTTCTCTGTAACCTTCACTGCATCTTATTTTGGAGGTCAGAATTGTTAGTTTTACCTAGTTAGATCTTAAAGGAGTAATATTACAGTTTGGATGGATTGCAGGGTTATTTAATTCCTCCAAACAATAGTGCAAAATAGATACTCTACTTATATAGTGATAGTCTGTTTCCGTATATATTTTGGAGGAATGAGGAGTCCTTGATTTCACTCACAAAATTATGTACCATGCAGATAATTTTTCACTAAAGGGTGTAATTCTTTTTAGATATGCCACCACATTAGTAAATTCATTTTGATGCAAGTACTTAAGGTTCTTAGGAGATAGTTAAAGCTATGATAATTTCCATAATTATGGAAATTATATAAAAGTACAGGTATTGGAGGCCCTTTATGGTGTGGAACTGTATTGTGATCTTGGTAAATTTGGGAGCTACTGCTTCCTCCAAGTTGTTGTTATTAGATCCTGTTCTTTTATTTGGAGGTTTCATGGCATAGTTTGGAGAAATTGGTAGTCCTCCAACTCCCCCACAACAAATTACCAATATATATATATATATATATGTTGGGGGATATATTAATACACTCAGGCTGGGTAGTTGCAGATTTGGTTTCTGGTCATATAGTGCTTCAGTGTTAGTCCCTTTGTATTTCAGTGAGCCTTTTGATCATATAGTTTTCAAGTACCACAGTCCCTTTGTTATTCATTAAGGGATTTTCTACTTGCCATCCACATCATGTTTAGGCAAGTCACCGAATTGCTCAGGGCTCTAGGTAGTAAGCAGTCCTTCTTAGCTAACTACTTGTTGGAGGTCCTGGCAGTGAGTGTGCTGACCTTTTGGCATATTCAACTGCTGCCTGACCTGTTCAACATACATGAAAGTAATGTAGTCCTTTTCTAGGTTGAAGAGGGCAAGAAGGGATGGAGGAGGAGGAGGTGGTGGTCACAAGAAGGCGAGGAGGAGAAGGATGAGGACACAAGAAGGCATGAAGGAGGATGACCACACAAGGAGGCTCGAGACAATGAATGAATAAAACATAATAATTGTATATACTTTAATTATATTAGAGCTAAATTTTAAACACTCTTATTCACCTCCCCATTTCATATTTCTAACTTGTAAGAGTCTTCCCCCCTGCAAAATTAAGCTTCTCACAAATTTCCCTCTTGTCCAGTTTCAGGATGAAGGGTGTTGGATTATTAAGAGCCTTCAAAAAGGAGACTACACGTTCCTCCAAACTGTGCCATAAAACAGGTATTCTCCTGATGAGTCTGTTTAGTTGCACAATTTGGAGGAACATGTATTCTTAAATTCCAAGGCACCTTAATAACCAACACAGTGAATACTTTCCATCCATGGCATCAAGGCCACTACACATAAGGGAAAGTTGTGAGTTACTGGGAAGTAATATGTTGTGGGAAATCAGATGGTAGAGAGTCCTCCAAACTGCACCAAAATCCGTCCACACGAAATTTAGGGTTTGTGAATCATAAGAGACTGGAGTGCAAACTAAACTTTCAAATTTACCCACAACACATTACTGTACTTCCTATTGAATGTCAATACACACTTGGCATACAGGAGGCCAAGGATTCTGGCTCTTGGCACCGACTTGATGAGACAAACATTCATTCTGCCATCACCTTATCCCTGATCATACAAGGTCTAGTTCTTGGGTGATGAATTTTTACCTCCATGTAGTAAATTAATCAATCAACTAAACATTATCAATTAATTATGATAAAAAAAGTGAAAGAAATTACACAATATTGGAGGTAGCAATTATTCACCCCAAGATACTGAATGGACTACAGCAGTTCCTCATTATATTCCAAATTATTTTCTGTACCATTCAGTCACTTGTGTTTATGGGAATGGAGCACTAAAAGCTCAAGATTACATTATTTTGTGATCTTGCATGAAGAACTCAAATGGATAATGGTTATATCTGGTCTGCTGGATAATAAAATATATGATATAGCTTCTCACATTATGAGGAGCTGCATTCCATTCATGTCCAATCATTATTCAGATCTGTGCTTCAGTTACAGGTGATAAATGCACAGTTCTGAGTAGGACTTTAACTCTAGAAATATTATGTAAACCTGATGATGGCACACTCATCTTTTCAGGCTGATGGTAAAACTGTTATCATTGAGGCCTACATCCCAAATTGTATTGGTTGATATCACTCTTACATGAGCTACTGTAACTAATAATGTAAAGCCTTCAAGATATCATTTACAGACGGCCTAAAATAAATCTTATACCTATGTTCATGTTATTTGAAGGTCAAGAAACTCTTACATGGCTATTGGGAAACAAATTCAAATCCTTTCTCTTACAATATTAAACCCAACTTGAGAATTTTAAAAGATCAAGGTTAAATGGATTCCCAGTAAAAATTTATTCATAATATGGCAAACTACTAAAGATTTTCTTATCAAAATATAAAACTTACAAGCATTCCTGATGCCTAAATACTGTAGTTTCCTCAAAGAACATCCAAAGCTGTTCTTGCAATTCACATAAAACCAACAAGTATTAAAAGGTTCCCCGACACTCTAAAATAACCAGCAGGCAACATAAGTTTTGTCAGACCTTCAAATACACATTATGATATACTGTAGCTCCCAAAACTATCGTTAATGTGTGGTACGAAGTATGGCAAAATAAATGGAACTTTTTGCCACCTCATGCACCACGTGTCAAATAGCATCATTAAGTGTGGCAGATTGTACAGCACATTATTTTAATGATACTTTTGGGAGGTACAGTACAGTACAGTTGCAACTGTTGTCTCCTGAATACAGTCAATACAGCATTTTTCTGGGACCTACAAATAATTCCAAGCAGCCATAGTTTTTCAACACTCATTACAATAAAAACAGCTTTACTTCACTACTATTGTTCAGATTGGTCATAAAATAATATATCTTAGCTGCATCATGGTTATACGTACTAAGACAACATTTCGTTCCCTCCAGGATGTCCCACCAAGGCATGGCCACTTGTCTAACTACTATACTGTACTGTACTGCTTGGAACACACCTTATTCAGGTTTTCTTATTACATAAAAGGGAGTCAAAATGTTGATAAATCAGAGGCTGCCATTTCCTCAAAAGAAAACTAAAATACAAGCCAGCCAAGATGAAGCAGTCTTTTCAAACAGTGTGGAGAAATCAGCAACTTTAAATGAAATTTCTTTTCACCTCAACATGATGACATCCCAGAGTAAACTGACAACAGACAGAGAAACCAAGAGAGGCCATCAATCTATACAAGGCTTGTGGTGGTAGTGGTGGCAGGGATTGCAGTGGACTGATGGTGACCCCATTATGGACAATGATGTTCACATATTTGTGGTTCTAATGTTGTGGCAATCCAACACAACATGACTGGCAATATCTGTAAAAACAAAACAAATTAATTAATAAAGTTAATAAGAGCAATAATAATAATAATAATAATTACTAAATATTCATCTGCAGTGAAAGTGACAGGACCCTAAGAGTGAGGAGTATAAATGCTTATGAGAATATGTATTCTGTTCTAAAATTTTTTTTTTGTGTCACATGATGAAAACTCCAGTAAACTTTGTTCAATGTTATTTAATATAAAGGTTAATTAATGAGCTGGTTTTTCTCTTGATATGTTCTGACACTGAACATGGTTGTCATGAAGACCTTAACCAAGATTCAGACAAACACCATTCCATATATATATATTTTTCCCCCAACACTGGACATAGGCTTCATCAAGCCCATTACTGTGGCCCAGGTCAACCGCTATCCACACACACACGTCATGACTTCCGAATTGGTTGTTGTTGAAGTTCCTCAAGCTGGTTGGCCGAGCAGCCCCGAGCCCCTGAGGAAGGCCATGGCCTGAACCGGGCTTTCCCACAATGCCCTCAGAGTGTATGATGTGTTGTTGGCAAGCGTGGTTGTGTGCATTGCAGTCTTCCATAATGTGTTTAATAGAATGAGGTGCTATGTTGCATCCTGGACAGGCATCCACAATGGCTCCATCCAGCTTCTTCTGATATGTCAGAAGGGCCAGGTGGTGGCCACATCACAACCTGGCCAGGTGGACTTTATCCTCAAGGGTAAGGGTGGATTCAAATTGGTGGATGTCAGGAGGTTGTGCAAGCAGTTGAATGTTGTTCTCGAGTGTTTGGATGGATTGGAGAGTGATTTGAGTATGGTATCATGTACTGGGTGTTGTTTTGATGTTCCTTGGCATGTGAGGTTTGATCTGCCATGTAGTGTAGTGGGTGGTGTGGGTTTGTGGAGGCTGCAGCAAGTGTTTGTGTACCTCTCATGTCAAGGTGGTTCTTGATCTTGAGGACTTTGGTTTCATCGTGTAGGTGTGGTAGCTGTGCAGCCTGTGATTATATTTAGGGCCCTGTTCAGCATGATCTGAAGGGTGTTATGACGAGTCTCAATGAGGTGTGAGGCCCAGACAAGGTTTGCAAAGTCTATCACTGATCGGATTAATTGTTTGTACACTGTGGTTGTGGTTTCTTTGTTGTGTCCAAATGTTGTGCTGGCAAGTGATCTGAGGGTATTAAGTCTTTCCATGCATTTGTTTTTAGGGTTGTGATATGCTGTATTTTATGCCAAGTATTTTGAGTGTGTGTGTGTGGTTTAGGTGTGTTATGCAGAAGGTGATGTCAGGTGATGATGGTTGGAAGAGAGCTTGGTGAGGGATGTGGATGTGTTGGTGAGTGTTGTTTAATGTAATGAGGTTGTCCGTTTGGGAAAGAATTTCAAGCCCTCTGTCTGTGTCTGGGTTGTTGACATACCAGGCCGACGTCTTGGCATTGAAATCACCACCCAGGACGAGGTCAGGTTGGTTGGTGATTTGTTGGAGTTGGGGGGAAAAGTTACGGGGAACTATCGGGCAGGTTTGAGGGGGGATGTATGAATTAAATATTGTAATACTTGTTTTGCCAATGCAGACTTTAATGGTTTGAATTTTTATGGTGGTGTGTGGCGAGGGAGAAGGGAATTGAGGACCCATGATATAGACACTGCCACTCCAGGAATTGGTACCCAGCCACAGAGGGAGGGAAGTGAGGGTAATTTCCCAATACTGCAGGTGCTATGGTACCAGCAAGGGTGTTTTACGACATTCGGTAACCATATAGCAAGTGCCTGAAACTCAATTTGGAAGATAAAATATTCTCAGCCCCTTACCTGGGAGGAATCGATCTCCTGACCTATAGGTTATGATTCCATAAAACTAACCACTCAGCCACACACACAGTTCACCCCCTCCAAACTAGCACCAAGAAAGGGATGTAGGATAAACCCCAAATACTGTGGCTGTCATGGTACCAGATAGGATGCCATGCAACCTTTCAGTGGTCTTACATTTAGCACTAGAAACTTATATTGAAATAAACATTCTTGGACACTAACCTGAGAGACTGCCATCTCCTGATCCTCAAGTTACAAGTCCAACACACTAACCACTCCATCACCTTCCCTCCAATCAGTCCAAAGCCCAAGGATGGTGCAGTGACGGTGCTCTTTCATCTTGTCCAGCCTGTTCAGCCGCAGTCCTCATCACTCGTGCAAACTTGTGTTGTGAGGGGTAGCATCATCCTGTAATAAAATGGCCTATTCTAGTATAATGCATTTCAAACATTGTTTCATGTACCTAATACAGCATAATAAGTCTATGCCTGGCACAGTAATGCAAATTCTAAAGCACAGGATGATTTGTGGTGGTAGCATGTGTTGCTTTGACCTTTTAGATCTACTGTAACCACATTTGCGGGGTAATCTTTCGTTGTGAAATTATATTTGCATGTTGTTTGCGTAAAGAAATAGTAAAAACAAAGTGATGAAGACTGGCAGGAAAATAATATGTCTGGAAGGAGCTTTAGCTTGAGGAAAGATCAGCTGACATCAATAACAAATGTCAACAAGGGATAACAATATTTGGATAATGTGTAGAAAAATTGGGTCCTGCCTTAGTTATTAAGATATGTGAGTTATAGTTTCATATTCAATGTCAAAATATTTCACAGAAAATGGTAAACTTTAACCATCTAACAGATGACTTTTCGTAATACACTGTATTTTGAAAAATGGACACACCGTATATATTTTTGAGGGGGTTATTAAAAGTGCTCGGTGAGCTTCCCCCTTTCTGAGAGTATTAAATAATTCATGTTCTAGACAAAATATTCTAGATTAAATAAATAATGTTTTACAATTAGCCAGACTTGACTTATCCTAATCTAATATTAACCAGGACAAATTACATGGACCAAACCTTTACATAATACCAGGTACAGTAAAACTAAACCAAATGCACTGTAGCCATATTATTTAAACAGATAAAATAAAAAGTAGTAATGGATTATCTAACAATCTTAAATTTTTTCCAAGAAATATATGATTCCATGGTCGTTGAGAAGGCTGGACAACTTACATTAAGTACTGTACAGTAAAATAGATAACGACATATGATTTTCATGTGTTTAACCCCACATTTCTTTCAACCTTTATGCCCTGACATGTATAAAGCATTTAACCTCTATGGGGGTCATAGAATATGATCAAAATGTAATGTCACTTATTTCAGTACAGGACCTCAACATATAGAAATAATGGGACTATAGTTATCTTGAAAAACATCAGCAACTTCACTTTCTGTGACTCACGTTATATTAATGTTAATACTCTGAATTGCAGATACAGTAATATCAGTCCACTATGAAAACTGAATAGATGAGAAGTGTCTTAGAATGGTCCAAAATAGTCGATAATGATACTAAAATATACAGTATAGTGAACCCAGTACTTCTGTACTAATACCAAAAGGAGGATACCTTTCACCATACATACTTTAACTAAAATACACACACAGAACGTTACTCTAAGATACTGATACACATGTTACCTAAAATACTGACATCCACAGACACACACACACACACAACATGGTAGGTAGGTGTGTTAAGTTGAGACGAGGGTTGGTTACTTACATGGTGGTGGTCGGCCATTTTTAGTTTCCTTGATCGGGGTCATCACTAAACACATTTCTTTTTACAATATTATATACAACTCCCAGCACTATTATGGGTCTTCATGTATACTGGTGGAATGCAAAGGGAGCCATGGGTAAGTTATATATCATGATTTATACAGTAATTATATATATATATTTTATTTTAGGCGAGAGAATTATTGCAAGTAAAAAAAATATAAAAATATAATCTCTTATTATGATTATTTCCAGCCTTATTTTAACCCTGTGACATTACACAATACAGTATATACACACGCGGTGCCTATACATAGGTTATCGACAACGTATGAAGCAAACTCGTATAAATTATCATAAAAAAGGCGAGAAATAACGCAACTCCAACCTGTTGACAATGCTTCCACTCCCTGCAGTGTTGCCAGGTCTGCAGACTGCTGGTCAAAATTCCCTGATAATTTCCCTCAACTTCAACATCTGAATTTCCCTTTTTACCTCACAAATTACCATTGTTTACTATTGAAGATTATTGCATATTTACCATACTTTTTTTATTTTGTCTGGTAGAAATTTCCCCATTTACTCATGAGCAATCATTTTATAATTTATCCACTTGTACCTCTAATTCTTCATTTCTAAGGAAAATTCCCCATACTTGGCAATACTGACATCCTGTTAAATTCACAACATTGTCAAACGAAGGTCTCATAATCTGTATTAATAAAAAAATATATATATATCAATGCCCTTTCTGTGCTAAGTACAACGATTTGTCCATATAATAATTAAAGTTGTACTCTTGTGAATAATTTTTTTTCCCGATATTAATTTTTTTTTGTTCGTCACTAGCATATCTTGCGGAAATTTCAAATTGTATACCCTCACGACTTCATGTTCATAAATAGTAGCAAATTAACAACAATTAACATATTTCAATCAATTTTCATATCATTTCAACAACAACGAATAT